>JARBWK010000006.1:29443620-29497224 GCA_030556195.1 Anolis apletophallus | reverse complement strand
AGCACAAAGAAATGTCTATGTTCAGTGTTTATTTATTATTTATTTATTTAAAACTTTTGTACCTCGATCTTCTCACCTCTGTAGAGGGACTCAGACCATCAAACAGCAAGAATTTCAATGCTAACATTTAAAATCTAAAAACATCATAAATTCACAATAAAATTATCGAATACTGTCACGATGCACGGATTTTGACCGGCCCCTTAATCACACACACACGGAGACGGACTGAAGGCTAACTACTTTATTGTATATAAAAACAGTCCAAAAGATAATGTCCCATAGAATATAAAAGCACTCCAAAAGGCTTGAATTAACAATGTCCAAGGTTACGTAGCAAATAGGCCAAAAGCGTAGCAAGGCTCCGCAAGACTATGCGGATCAGGAAACAGGGCAAGGCTCCGCACAACCAGGCGGATCAGGACAAGGCAGGCAAGGCTTGATGACCACTGGCTAGCTTAGCTTGTGGTCCCACTCCGCTTCACGCCCTATTCAGATGAGACGTGGCCGGAGCACTGAGGATTCGTTCCCACGGATCCTATACTAACTCTTCGGCGAGGTCCCCGGCGCTCTAGGCTTCTCGTCTCAATCGCTGCTCACGGACCTCGGCCGGTCTATGCTCTTCGACCATTCCCTTCTGCTAGACTCTATGTTCCGTCTCCTATCAAAGGTTCGACCTTGTCTCTCCGCAGCTGTGTTTCTATCTCCCTGAGAGCTCTCCTCCCTAGCCGTTTTCCCATGCGCTTTCTTCCATATCTTCCCCGGGGGCTCCTGAGAAGATCTCCCACCCGGATGTTCATAACTCCCAGAATCGCTGTCCATCTGCACCTGGTTATCTAAATCTTCGCTAGGACCACACAACATTTCTTCCCAGGCCACGCTCTCTGTGGGCGAAAGAGGCCCCTCAGGGAAAGCTGCCCTTTCCCCCCAGTCATCTAGCTCATCCTCTGAATCATGTTCTGGCACAGCTGGTTCTAATGCTAATGGGACCCCAGGTCCTAACCCCCCCTGCCCTCCAGGCACAAACGAGAACTCTGTGCTACACTATCCCCCCTCAGGGCCCCTCCCAGGCCGCCCTCGTGGCTTGGGTTTGTCAGGGTACTTGCGATGGAACCGAGCGACAAGGTCCGGGGCATGGACGTCATGAGCCCGTGTCCAAGAACGCTCTTCCGGCCCAAAGCCTTTCCAGTCGATGAGATACTCCAGCTTCCGGTAGCGGATACGCGCATCAGGATGTCCTGCACCTCCAACTCCTCCTCGCCGTCACGCATCACAGGGGGGAGGAGGCTGCGTCACATCAGGCCGCACCCCCCCTTCGCCGGGCGGAGCAAAGAACGGTGAAACACAGGGTGGATTTTCATGTCCGCTGGGAGTTGCAGTTTGAAAGAAACAGGCCCCACCTTCTCCAACACTTTGTAAGGCCCCAGAAATCGAGCATCCAACTTGCGGCTAGGGCCGCTGTGTGGGCAGATTCTTGGTAGACAGCCAAACTGTATCCCCACTCCGGACGGGTCTACCGGAGGGTAGAAGCGAGGATGGTGTCCATAGTTGGCAAAGAAAGGAGTCTCCTTGATGGATTCGTGCGTCGCGTTGTTGTAGGCAAACTCCGCCAGAGACAACAAGGACGCCCAGTTGGTTTGCTGATAGTTGACATAGCACCGTAGGTACTGTTCCAAGGTGGCATTGACCCTTCGGTCTGGCCGTCAGACTGGGGGTGATGGGCCGTGGACATCCGCACATCAATCCCAGCAACTTGGACAGCCTTCCAGAACTGGGAAGTGAACTGGGTGCCGCGGTCGGTCACCAAACTCTGAGGCAGTCCATGCAGCCGGAACACATGTTGCACAAACATTTTTTTTTGTAAAATAGTGTTTATTGGTTTTTCACAATCTTTAAAAACAACAATTAACATATAACTTACATAGACTTTACACTAACAACATCTTGACAAGGACTGACACACTAGTAACGACAATAAACATTTAACTGAGTACTTCCAACCTCTCCGGCTGCCGCCTGTAACATCTCTCCCGATGTTATCTGTTAAATTCCTAACTTAATCTTAC
Source organism: Anolis apletophallus (assembly GCA_030556195.1). Lineage (NCBI taxonomy): Eukaryota > Metazoa > Chordata > Lepidosauria > Squamata > Anolidae > Anolis > Anolis apletophallus. Next base: position 29,495,158 of record JARBWK010000006.1, on the reverse strand, counting down.
ATATTCACCCGAAGCGTGGTATTTAACAACCTTGTACCAAATAATTATTTCTTGTTTATACAGTAATCTCAGACCATCCTTCAAACTTATTTTGTTTGAAGAAGACCACCACTTTTGACCAGTCTGTTTTCCTCTTGTTAGTCATTGGTTCAATAGCTTTGCGTCAGAGAGTCCATTTTGACAATCTCGAACAGTTTTGAGGCCCAGTCTTGAATGCTTGGGACAGAGTCTTCTTTCCATTTCTTGGCTAAAGACATTCTCGCTGCTGTGACGCAGTAAACACATTTTTTTTCAATATTCAAATCTAAATGGCAATCCAACAAACCCAACAAGAAGAACTCTGGTTTAAATTTAATCTCTATGTTCAACATATTCTTCATTACACTATATAATTCCCTCCAAAATTTTTGTACCCTTTCACAATTCCACCAAAGATGGAAAAAGCTTCCGGGGGTCGATTTACACTTCCAACAGTTCTTATCATAGTTCTTATTGTATTTAGCTATTTTTAAGGGGGTAAGATACCATCTATGGAATATCTTGATGTTGCTTTCCTTTAAATCATAGGCATAGGTGTATTTCCAGTGTATCTTCCAGAGTCTTTCCCAGCGGGCCAAGGGTATCTCGTGTCCAAAATTTTTCGCCCACTTAATCATGCAATTTTTTATGAGATCCTGTTCAGTTTTTACTTCCAGGAGTTTCCCGTAAAGTACCGAAACTCTTTTTTCTTTTTTTCCTATTAATTTATCCCAAAATCCCTGTTTCTTTTCAAAGCCTACACTTATATCCTTGTTGTATACATCCCTCAGTTGAAAATAATGAAGCCAATCGTGGACTTATCGAGCTCCCTTAGCTCTGAGAAATCTTTCAGATGCCATTCCTTAGTTAGTATGTCCTTGTACTTAAGCCAATTTACCCTTCCATATTGTCTACGGAAGAAGGCTTCTTGTGGGGATAGCCATAGTGGGGTTTTGTCTATTAATATATGTTTGCATTTTTGCCAAATTTTTAGTAATGAGCCTCTAATACAATGATTCTTGAAATTTTTTTCTATTTTTGTTCTTTCGTAGTACATATAGCTATGCCATCCGACCCTAAGGTCGTGTCCCTCAATTGATAGCAAGATTTCGTTTGTAAGTGAGGCCCATTCCCCAACCCAGTCTAGAGCACAAGCTTCATGGTAGGTCTGGAGATCCGGGACACCTAGTCCACCTCTATTTCCATCGTCGATCATATTTATCCATCTTATTCTTGGTTTTCTCCCCCTCCATATAAATTTGCACAAACATATCAGCAGTCTCTTTGGCAGTAGGCACCCCCACACAGGGAATGAAGTGTCCCATTTTGGTGAAACAGTCCACCACGACCAGGATCGTGGTGAAGCCCTTGGACTTAGGCAAGTCTGTGATGAAGTCGGCCGAAATCATTTTCCAGGGAGCGGAGGGGGTCGGAAGCGGCTGAAGCAAACCGGCCGGCTTGCCCCCCGGGTTCTTGGCCCGCTGACATACAGGGCAAGAGCCCACATAGTCCTCCACATCCCTCCGCACCTTAAGCCACCAAAAATCCCGTAGAACCAATTGCAGGGTCTTGAACAGGCCGAAATGACCAGCGGCCCGACTATCGTGGCAAAGTTTGAGAATGTCCTCCCGCTCGGGCCCGGGGGAAACATAGACAGAGTCACGGTGGTAGAGTACCCCGTTCTTTACCTGGAAAGGGGCTTGCACCCCCTTGGCCAGCTGTTCTTGCACCCACGGATCAGTCCGTTGGCGCGCCTGGACCCGTTCACTTAAAGGTCTCTGGTCCCTAGGGGCCGGCGGGGCCACAGGAGGGTTCACAGGAGCCGCCCGGGCCGCAGCAAAGTTCTCCGCTTTCAGGAGACGGGCCTCAGAAAGCCCCTCACCGCCACGAACATACTGCGGCTTCCGAGACAGGGCATCAGCTTGCTTGGTCTGCTTGGGGGTCACATAGTGGATGCGGAAATTGAATCTCTCAAAGAACAGGGACCATCTCTGTTGCCTCTGGTTCAATTTGCGCTGGGACTTCAAGTGTTCCAAGTTCCGGTGGTCAGTGTGCACCTCCACCGGAAACTTAGCCCCTTCAAGCAGATGTCGCCACACTTCAAAAGCCACCTTGATGGCCAGGAGCTCCTTCTCCCAAATGGTATAGTTCTTTTCCGGAGCCGTGAGCTGCCGGGAATAGTAGGCGCAGGGCAACAAATCCGTTCCCTGCGGTTGTAGCAGGATCGCTCCCACCGCCACATCCGAAGCATCGGCCTGCACAATGAAAGGGGTGCGGGGGTTGGGGTGCTGCAGAAGCGGCTGTGTGGTGAACAGCTGCTTCAATTTCCGAACCCCACGTCCGCCTCCGGCGTCCACGGAACGGCACCTTTCCCCGCAGGCACTGGGTGATAGGATCAGCCCACTTGGCAAAGTCCGGGATGAACTTTCTGTAGTAGTTGGCAAAGCCCAGGAATCTTTGAATGTCCTTCTTGCTGGCTGGAGCTGCCCAGTCAGCCACAGCTTGGACCTTGGTGTCATCCATGGCAATGCCCGTTGGTGAGATACGGTAGCCCAGAAAGTCCACCTCACGCAGATCAAAAGCACATTTCTCCAGCTTAGCATAGAGCCCGTGGGCTCTCAGTCTCTGGAGCACTTCCTTGACATGGCGGTCATGGGTCGCCTGATCCGGAGAAAAATGAGCAGGTCGTCTAGGTAGACCGCCAGATAACGATCCAGCAGGTCCCGGAAAATGTCATTCATGAAATGTTGGAAACAGGCTGGGGCATTGCACAAACCGAATCCCATCACCAGGTATTCAAAACTGCCCCACTTGGTCTGGAAGGCTGTCTTCCATTCGTCGCCCTGGCGAATCCGGACAAGGTTGTAAGCGCCCCTCAGGTCCAGTTTAGTGAACACCTTGGCTCCCCGCATCCGCTCCAAGAGCTCGGGGATCAGGGGGAGGGGGTAGCGGTTCCGAACCGTGATCTTGTTAAGTTCTCGATAGTCATTGCAGAGCCGCAACTCCCCCGATTTCTTTTTGACGAAAAGAATGGGCGCCCCAGCCGGGGACTGGGAGGGCCGAATGAAGCCCTTCCGCAGATTCTCATCCAGGAACTCTCGGAGAGCTTGTTGCTCTGGTTCCGAGAGAGGGTAGAGTCTTCCCCGCGGGATAGGGGCTCCGGGTTCAAGTTCAATGGCACAATCGTAGGGCCGGTGGGGAGGCAAACGCTCTGCCTCCTTCTCGCTGAAGACGTCCCAAAATCCGGCATATTTCTTGGGTAGTGTGGCCACCGTTTCGACTTCCTGAGCCTGGCAGGCCCGGGCCGTCAGACAGTGGCTCTGGCAATGGTCGGAGGAAAAAACGAGCTGTCTCTTGGTCCAGGAAATCTGGGGGTCATGGAGAGCGAGCCACACAATGCCCAGGACAATGGGGAAATCGGGGAGCTTGGTCACAAGAAAAGAAATGTCCTCTTTATGGGAGCTGGTCCACATCTTGGTAGGGGCGGTATACTGGGTCACAGCCCCCGTCTTCAGGGTTCTCCCATCAATAGTCTGTACACCCTTTGGCTCTTGGAGTTCAAGAAATTTTAATCCAGCAGACTTGGCATAGTCTGCATCAATGAAGTTGTTGGTGGCCCCCGAGTCGATCATGGCATGAACCATCATCGGCCCCTTCTCGGGCGACCACAGGCCAACCATTACAAGGAACAATTGTCCAGTCATGGGTTCAGGGAAGAGTAGCGACGGCGGCCGAGTGAGCGAACCCTTACACCCGGCCAGCCCCTTCCCCGTCGCCTGGATGGCTTCTTCGGCCTCCGGGGCCCCTCCGAGTGCGGCAGAGGCTCTAGGAGTCTTCCCACGGGGCTTTTGGGGGCACTCTCTGGAAAAATGTCCGGCCCCCCGCAGTACCAACACAAATTGAGACGCTGTCGCCGTGCTTTTTCGGCCTGGTCCACCTTAGGCCGCACCGTGCCTAGCTGCATGGGCTCCGGCTCATCCGAGCCCGCTGGTGGCGTAGCGAGCTGCCGGGGCAAGAACTGTCCAGCCCCTGCCTCTTTTCGCGCCACCGGCTTCTCCACCACACTTTTGTCCCATCGCGCCGGGTTTGCAGCCCCACTTTGACACGTAGGCTCAAGGTGATCGCTGCCTCCAGATCCGCGGGTCGTGCATGCTTCAACAGCTCTTGTTGTAACTCCGTGGTCAGCCCCGCGATGTAGTGGTAACGCAACGCCGAAAGGTTCCACTGCACCTGGGCAGCCAGCACTCAAAAACGAGAAATGTATTGAGACAGGGACAAGTCCTTCATCGTCACCCGGGCTAGATCGCGCTCGGCCAACTCTTCATTCACGGGTGGTCCCCAGGTCGCCCGGATAGCATCTATGAACGCCCTTAGCGTGTTCACATGGGGGGACTGGGCCCGGATCAACGAAGTAGCCCACGTCGCTGCCGTTCCCTCCAGCAGGTTAAAAATAAACCCCACCTTGGCTCGGTCGGTGGCAAACTCTGTGGGTCGCAGCTCCAAATACAGGTCCACCTGGCAGAGGAACACCTCGACTTGAGCGGGGTTGCCCCCGAAACGGGCAGGCGTGCTCACTCCCGGGTGGCGCCCGGCTCTGGTCCTCAGCTCTCCCACCTCCTGTTGTAACGCCGCCACTTGCGCATCCGACAAGTTGGCCATGGCTGCTACCGCCGTGGGCCGCTTCCTTCGGCGTCCCGTGGTGTGATAAGGGGTTCAGGAGTGCTCCGGCCAACTGTCACGATGCACGGACTTGACCAGCCCCTTAATCACACACACAGAGACGGACTGAAGGCTAACTACTTTATTGAATATAAAAACAGTTCCAAAGAATATTGTCCAATAGAATATAAAGGCAATCCAAAAGGCTTGAAGTAACAATGTCCAAGGTAACGTAGCAAATAGGCAAAAAGCTTAGCAAGGCTCCACAAGACTATGCGGATCAGGAAACAGGGCAAGGCTCCGCACAACCAGGCGGATCAGGACAAGGCAAGGCAAGGCTTGATGACCACTGGCTAGCTTAGCTTGTGGTCCCACTCCGCTTCACGCCTATTCAGATGAGACGTGGCCGGAGCACTGAGGATTCGTTCCCACGGATCCTATACTTAATCCTTCGGCCGAGATCCCCGACGCTCTAGGCTTCTGCGTCTCCAATCGCTGCTCACGGACCTCGGCCGGTCTATGCTCTTCGACCATTCCCTTCTGCTAGACTCTATGTTCCGTCTCCTATCAAAGGTTCGACCTTGTCTCTCCGCAGCTGTGTTTCTATCTCCCTGAGAGCTCTCCTCCCTAGCCGTTTCCCATGCGCTTTCTTCCATATCTTCCCCGGGAGGCTCCTGAGAAGATCTCCCACCCGGATGTTCATAACTCCCAGAATCGCTGTCCATCTGCACCTGGTTATCTAAATCTTCGCTAGGACCAAACAACATTTCTTCCCAGGCCAAGCTCTCTGTGGGCGAAAGAGGCCCCTCAGGGGAAAGCTGCCCTTCTAGCTCATCCTCTGAATCATGTTCTGGCACAGCTGGTTCTAATGCTAATGGGACCCCAGGTCCTAACCCCTGCCCTCCAGGCACAAACGAGAACTGCTGTGCTACAAATACAATAAATACATAAAAAGCCATTTGCCAAAGTAAAATCAAGTCCAACTCAGTCCGTGTGTTCAGGCAGTGTTGCTCTCAATGATTCTGGACCTAAGAGAGACTCTTTCAGCCCCAATTAAGCTTAGATCTATCAAAGTTGCCATCACAGGAGCAACCAAAATATCAGGGGTGAAAAGGCTTACATATACACTTGAAATCCAGGTTTGCATGATTAAGAATTACTGTGCATTACTATGGTCTGAATTTAGATTTTACTTTTTTAAAGCACAGACTACACCCAGCTATGTGTCGCATTGGTGAAGGGAAAATGTGTGTTACCTGGATTAACTGTAATTGAGTTCCTTTTGCATGTTTTTCCTATGAAATCTAATTATGAAGAATTGTGTCCAATTTTGGGCACCACAATTGAAGGGAGATATTGACAAGCTGGAATGTGTCCAGAGGAAGGTGACTAAAATGATCAAGGGTCTGGAGAACAAGGCATATGAGGAGCGGCTTAAAGAGCTGGGCATGTTTAGCCTGAAGAGAGAAGGCTGAGAGGAGACATGATAGCCATGTATAAATATGTGAGACTATGTCATAGGGATTTTCTGCTGCCCTGGAGACTAGGAAGCGGAGCAATGGCTTCAAATGACAAAGGAGATTCCATCTGAACATCAGGAAGAACTTCTTAACTGTGAGAGCTGTTCAGCAGTGGAACTCTCTGCCCCAGAGTGTGGTGGAGGCTCCTTTGGAAGCTTTGGAACAAAGGCTGGATGGCCATCTGTTGGGGGAGCTTTGAATGCAATTTCCCTGCTTCTTGGCAGGGGGTTGGACTGGATGGTCCATGAGGTCTCTTCCAACTCTATGACTCTATGATTCTAGAAGAGTAAGAATCAGGGCTGTGGGACAATAGGACTGATCCAAGTCCCACCTGCTTCTTTGTAATGGGTTAAACCCTTGTGCTGGCATGACTGCTGACCAAAAGGTCAGCAGTTTGAATCCAGGGAGCGGGGTGAGCTCCCATCTCTCAGTTCCAGCTTCTCATGTGGGGATATGAGAGAAGCCTCCCACAGGATAGTAAAGTCCCCTGGGCAACGTCCTTGCAGAAGGCCAATTCTCTCACATCAGAATGACTTGTAGTTTCTCAAGTTGCTCCTAACATGAAAAAAGGCATAAAGGATTAAATTTTCAGATGCACAGTGTAAATGCTGGGGGAGGGGGGGGGTTGATGGTCAAATTAAAGTATCGAAGAAAGGGATAAAACCCCAAAGCTGTCCCAAAGTTGTCATCCAAATCACAGACCCCCCCCCCAAAACACTTTTAGCATTGTGTGCATGTGTGTTGGGGATGGAGCAAACATATAAAGGACTACACTGCATTACACAGAACAAGATGCAAAGACTGATAAGAATATTTTCTTGTATATATGCTTGCAGAATAAATAAAAGATGCACTAGAGTCTTGCAAGACTGGATATCCTTATCTCATCTGGCATCTCCTGATATGCTGCACTACAACTAACAAGCAGAAGTATGTTGACTAAGGATGATGGGAAGAGCAGTTGAACACAACTGGGTTAGAAAACAGCCAGCAAAAATGTTGTCTCTAGAGCAAAATGTTTTTGTCAAACTCTCTGCTTAAATCTGTGTTTATTTCCTCTTGACTCTAAATCCATTTAGCCAAACCAAACATCACTTTATTGCTTTCTCAAGAACATTTCCAAGAAGTAAATTCTACAGTTCTGACCGCAAATGTTTCACTAAGTGATTTGGGAATTTTCATGGGGCTTAGAGCAGAAAATTCATGTAGGTTTTATCCCTGCCCCATCCCTGTTTCGGCTAAGAATTCGGCTTTTGTTATTATAATGATCAGAGAGGCAATTACTGTGGTAAATGAAAAGCTCCTGACTAATCATGGAATCCGAACAATTAAGTGACCTCTGTGACAGTTCAATTACATCCAAAATCAAATATTGGAACAGTGATTGGGTAGAGTTTTAAAAATGTGCCTATTTGTGCAATTTAAAATGGAAGTGGAAGAAAGTTACTATAACCGGAAACTGAAGTAATGCCTTCTTAAAATGCCCACCTTTCCTTCTGCTCAAATTACAATTCTCTGTGGTCTCCACTCCAACCAAGTTATGGGTATATTAGATACACATTTTAATATCAGAACATGTTCTTAAAAGTGTGCCCCCCCCCATTTTAAGATAGAACAGCATACATGTAATTATTTCTTTTCTAAAATTCTTAGCCAGACATGTCCTACAAAGTCTGCTTGCATGGACGACCTTCAGTTTAAGCAATCTGACAGAAAATTAAACATAAAAAGGAATGCATATTGAAACTCAATACATTAGTGGAGCTGGACAACGTTTCCGTGTTGTTTGCAGAATTTTTATAAGGATTATTTGTGTAAGATTGGAAACCCCTAATTGATTTTGAAGGAGGGTGAGGGTGGCTTCATGATTGTTGATTTTATTAAATTGGAGTTAAATAAATAGACAAATGTTGGAGCTCAGCAGCAAGATGCTAGGGATTCCACCTTGGAGGATGGAGTGAAGGATTTTTCACTGAATTTGTGTGTGATTATGCTGAAACACAGAGCAGAGAGAAGGGCCGACAACTGCAGGAAAGATAGAGGATGTTTGGGATTTTGTTTCTCTTGAGAATTGGCCTTCATAGCCTTCTCAGCTTTCAGAGGATGGGGAGTTGGCCAACTATATGAAATGAGGACTCTGCTCAGAAAGAGCAAAGGAAAGTTTAATTAGAAGGTCAGAAAGACCTTGTGAGAATTAATCCTTAAAACCCAGGTGCAGAAGGGATGACCTCATGGCTTCTTGGTCAGGTTTGAGCTTAAAATGAGGGATGGTTTCCTGGTCACTTCGGAGCAGATAGCATCGCCTTAAAATCAAGTTCATGTTTAGCTCTCAAATTGCCTATGTTCCTGAAATAATTTTGTCTTGGAAGAGTTTCAGTTTTCATGCCTATGTTCCTGTTTCATGCTTATGGATTTACGCCTATGCTCTTGACTTCATGGATTTCATGTGCCTTGTATTCATGGATTACTTGTACCTTGCTACCTTGGACTATTGATCTTTGTATTTTGGACAACATAGCATCCTTTCTACTACTTTTTGGAAATTGCCATTTAACTTTCTGTATATACTTTTGTAAACAAGCTATAGTTAGCAACTTCTGGACCTTGTGTGATACTGAGTGAAGAGGTGTTCCACAGCTGGAATGCAGCAACAAAGTGGAATCAGAAGATCTGATACAAAGAGGTAAAGGTCAACTTATAATTGAAGAAATCATAATTCAAAGAAAGAAATTCTGCAGTTTGCAAAAAAAAGGTGTTTTTCTTTGATCTGGCAACTCGTATGCATCAGGTTTTATTTGGTTGTTGACTCTGATCTTTCTGGAGGATAGCCCAGCTTTTTATAGACAATGGTCAAAACATTGAAAACTGCTAACTAGCTTGAAAACAGAACTTGAAATGCAGCTTGAAAATGGGAAAACATGGACTAAACCAATGCTCTTATTCAGGCATTCAGGGAAGAATTAAAAAGCAACACACAAGAAAAGAATGAAATAGTTTCACCTTCTTCAACATTAATTTGATAGTGTGGAAACAGTTGATCTAAGGCAGGAAGCTTTTCTATGCATGCTGAAATGCTGGAAAATACAAATTCTGCCTCACATGGATTCCCTTCACGTGGAGGAGCTCTTCGTTGATTCAGTGGATCTATTCTAGTCAGGACAAAACAATAAGTTTCAGACCATGAAGTAATAAACAGGAAAGACAATTGAAAACATGTGTTCTTGCATTCACACAATCCATTTTGGTGTTTGCTCAAAAGAGTTTAGGTATAGACCTAAACAATTTTAGGTATGGTGACCTTTCCGAAATAGCATACATCATAAACATTCGAGCGTTGTTTAAATGCTGTTTCTGTCAGGTCTTTGGAGGACCATAAACTACAAATATGAATTAAAAAGCAGGATTCTAGAAGAAGTCTAGTCCTGCAACACACATATTTTTTTCTAGTTATTGCAGTCAATTACAGGCTGCTTGGAAGCCTCTATTGCCTTTTTCTGGGATACATCAAGCCAGTTTCTCAACATTGTTGGTGGCTTCAGATATACCAAAGACTATAATCAACATATTTCCCTTTTGTCTAATTATTGATCTCATTGCATTCCTTAAGCGTACTTCCTGTTTTCTGTTGTTCACATTTTAAATGCTATTTCAAAATAAAATTGTGGTGTTTCTACACAATTAGAACATTTACACACTATTCAGTGCTATCATCTTCAGTTTCATCCCCAAAACCACTTCACAATAACCAAGCACATATTTGGGGTGGAAAGATTTTTTAAAGAAAGAAAGAAAGAAGGAAAGAAAGAAAGAAGGAAAGATAATGGAAAAGCCTGTTTCTTCAGTGTTTGGAAATGTTGGTAAGAAGAACCCTGGACTGGAGGTCGGGACATATTCTGCACCAATTTTGCATGTAAGTTTTGTATGTTGCTTTTTAACCAGAAAACAGTGTTTTCCACATGGGATACAGCAACAGAAAATGCCATTTCCTGTGCATAAAATATTGCCTTCTGTGCAAAAAAATAGATAATAAAGTACTGACTAAATCCAAAACTGAATAATTTTTGAACCCTCAATCTACCCAACTACATGAAAATGTCCAACATTTTGTCACTATATGCAGAGAAAGGGCCTATACCTCATACTCGTATGATTGCTCTCCCATCATTTACTCAAGACTAATTCCACACCACAGAGATACTATTATTTGGACTTCAATTACCAAGACCATTTTTAGGTTCTGCTTAATTCATTTGGAATCTCACTGAACAAATTCCTAATGTCCCCAAAATCCCATTCAATCAATGATGTGCTAGTGCAGAACTTGACTGTAGAAGTGTTTGACGTATATGTGTGGCTCAGGCCCCTTCCACACAGCTGACTAAAATCCCACGTTATCTGTTTTGAACTGGTATATATAGCAGTGTCAACTGAGATATTCCAGTTCAAAGCAGATCTTCTGATATTCTGAGTTATATGGCTGTGTGGAAGGGTCCTCAGTAGTAGAGCAAGCAAACTTGGAGGTAACCCTTAAAGCCCTAAATCAAAGATATTAAATAGGTGGGAATGAATTACAGAAATTCTACTATAAGGAATTTATTTAAATTAAATGCATAAGTGAAAATCCAGTTACCTTATTAAAGGGGGGGAAAGGTCTGATCTTTGTCAGCTAAGGCCCCTTCTACACTTCCATCCAATCCAGATTATCAAATCAGTTAATCCACATTATCTGCTTTGAACATGATTATATGTGTCTACACTGCCATATAATCCAGTTCAAAGCAGATAATCTGGATTTTATATGACAGTATAGAAGGGGCCTGAGCCTCCTCTTTTTCCCAGTTCTCTCTCTCTCTCTCTCTCTCTCTCTCTCTCCTAAGAACTTTGAAATGGCTTTCTATGTCTGACATTTTATCTGAAAGCATATCTGTAAAGGTTAGAGAATGGCAGCAGGAATACGTTCTACTGATGGATTCAGCCAGCACAACATCATTCTAAAATCAAACAGTGATTCAAATTCTCTTCTAGAATGTTTTTAAAGAATGCTCTTTGTTTAATTCTGGTGCTTACAGATGGATGAAAAACAGACATCTCTAGGTCTTGTTCCAATTTCCGCCAATTTTATCTTAGCGATCTCTGTATATTTTGTATGTATATTTCAGAGTATTTTCTGTCTGTTCCCAATATTATAAGAGACTTTTAAATTCCAGCTCCATGGGCTGATTTGTTTTAACCTAGAATTGCATTAAGAGGAGGGTCAAAATCTGTTCCTTTTCAGTAAGTCTGAATGCACCCTCTTTAAACAGGATTTCAGTATAGATAACTTTGTATTTGGACTACAGTAGTGTCTCGCTTATTCGACATAAATGGGCTGGCAGACCATCGGATAAACGAAAATGTCAGATAATACGGAGTCTCCTACTGTTACCCATCTGACATGACGCTAGATACCTAGAATACTAATGACAGGGATTCAAAAGTGCTAAGGCAAGGCAACACCTCAGAGCTAGAGCGGCTCAGCAGGAAATGCTCAGATACGGAAGAGGAGCATGGAAATCACAGAGGGAAGGAGGGAGGACACTCCCACTCCTGGCTCTGCCTCTTTTTCCCCTTTCCTCCCTCCTCCTCTTCCTCCTGGTCTTGCCTTTTTCACTTATTGGGAATGCAGAGAGAGTTGGGGAGTTCTTTAATTGAAGGGGAAATTCTGGCAGAAAGGGGGGACATCAGATAAGAGCATCAGATAAGACAAAATGCCAGATAAGTGAAGGTTGGATAAGCGAGACTACTGTCCTTTCACCTTTGGTTTCTGAAATACAAATAGAACAGAGGTTTTGCACTGTAAGAAAAGGTTAAAAATCATCCTGAAGTGACTCAAGTTTCAATTACACAGACCCAGAGTCCAGTTTTCTGGGGGTTTTTTTACTGTGTTATTACCTGAAGAACAATTCAAACAAGTTGTATCAGCGTATTCTTGGTTCTTGATCCCTGTTTAGACAAATCGTGTTTTACATTGTAAAGCATTTATCATTTTGTTCCAGCTTCTGTTCAGTGTCATTTAAACTAATAGCTATTACAGCAAGACCAGACAACTGCCTCTGGGGAGAAAATGCCTCAGAGTCTGTCTGCTGCTTTCTTCGCTTTCTTTCCTCCCTTTGAAATAAAGCCAGCATAGGATATAGCCAAGAAGAGAATGCAAAGTATAAATCTCAGGAAAGGAAATGCCTGGCAAAACCTATTAGGAATAACTAGTCCATTTATCTTTACCTACAATACAATATTTGGCAATAATAGTCTTTTCTAACAAAAGCACTCTCTTGCTTCTTCATCAGCGCAATATTCCGTAATATTTATCTGGATGATCAATTTCTTCACAGAAAAGAACTCATCAATAAGATTTAATGCAAAATGTTTCCTTACTGATGTTTAGGATATTTTTTCTCTGTAGTACAATAATTTGTTTGCACAGGGCAGAAACAAAACTACCAGATTTAATGTGACAAGCTTCAAAGGACATGCCTATATTACATTGTTATAGCAGGGGTTTTTTTTGCCATTTTAGGGACCATGGTTCTATCCTAACAAATCCTGAGATTTCTAGTTTGAAAAGGAACTCCAAATTCTCTGTTGCAAAGCATTAGTTTAGAGCAGCGGTTCTTAACCTGTGGGCTGTGGACCACCAGTGGGCCATGAAGACAAAAATCTGGGCTGCCAGCCTCCTTCCTCTTTATTCATTTAATGTATTTCATTCCCACTTCCTTTGTGCCACCTGTCATTCTTTCCCTGTCGCTGACCAGCCCTGCCACCTTGGATTAACCACATCAACTCTGGATTATTAAATAGCAGAACACATGATAAACCAACCTGGGCACAGAATATTATTTGAAAACATAGAAATTCTGGACTACTTGGACAGCTATTTTGTCATACTACACAGAGAAGCCATCGAAATCCACAAGCATTTGGACAATTTCAACAGAAAGGAAAAGCATGAAAATGAACACAATTTGGCTACCTGTATTGAAAAACATTAGAATCAAGACAGAGAAGCCATTGAAATCAGCAAGCATGTGGACAATTTCAACAGAAAGGAAAAAAACTATGAAAATGAACAAAATCTGGCTACCAGTATTAAAACACGCTAAAATTAACAGCAAATAAAGAACAAAACTCCAACACAGGGGAACCCCAGAGAAGAAACAATCAGGAACAGCTAATCACCTCTCAACAAAGAATTCCCCCAGGCAGGAACAAGGCACAGGCCATCAAATGTGAATCAAGGTGGCCAACTGAGACATTCACACCTATTGTAGCTTTAGCAAACGATAATTTTTTCTCCTACCCTGGTCTTTCCACATACATAAACACAATTTTCTTAGTTTCCAGCAGACCTCATCACAACCTCTGAGGATGCCTGCCATAGATGCAGGCGAAACTTCAAGAGAGAATGCTTCTAGAACATGGCCATACAGCCTGAAAAATCTACACCAACCCAGAATCAAGACAGTAAGTAAGAAACAACACCCAGGAAATCTCCAGACAGTAAGCACTCAATGGCTTACCCAGACAAAGGATGTCTCCAGGCAACAAACAGTTCAAAGGGAGCAAAGGCCAGGCTACTTCCAAGCTTGCTAATCACATCCTTCACAATAGTTTAACAAACAGCTGTTCTTTCCTCCCACCCTGGACATCCCACGGGTATTTATTTATTTATTTATTTACAACATTTTACCCCGCCTTTCTCCACCTTGGAAGGGACTCACGGCAGCTTACACTTAGGCAACTATTTGATGCCTTCAAACAATGTACAGTTAAAATAAACATTTAAATAAAATCATAACATACCTTAAAACATTGAAACAATTAAAACAATGCCTTCACAGTTAACCACGTTATCCAAAGTCATAGTCTGGGCCATTCTAATGCACATAATTCCATATTTATCTATTGCGGAAGATCTTCAGAGGCTCCCCTTGCTTGACTACCATCAGATTCTCTGAAGATGCCAGCCACAGATGCAGGCAAAACATGAGGAGAAAATGCTGCTAGAACACGGCCATACAGCCCAGAAACTACACAGCACCCCAATATTTACTTATTTTATAATTTGCCTTTCTTCTGGCATGGAACTTATGGCATCTTACAACACATATATTAAAGTTACCTGTTATTAATGAATTCCTCGTGAAATGTTATAAAACCGATTCCATTTCCCACTCATTATTAAATAAAATACTCCACTTTTAACTGATATAGTATAATTAAATGTATATTTAAATGTAAAATGAACATTAAATGTATTTAAGTGAATTTTATTGATATAATATTAACTATAATATTGTCTGACCATTGCTATTGAAACTCAAGGGAAAGAAAATGATTGTGATATTGATCATCCCTCGTGCATTTATTCTTTTGCCCAGTGAAAACAGTGTATTTCAGTCTCCTGCTAAAAAATGGAGGAAAACCATTGGGTTAAAAAAAAAAGATCTGATGATTTGTGGCATTGGAATGGGCACAAAAAGAGATGAGTTTCTATTTTTTTCCAACTCTTATTCTATAGATATTCTCCCTAGAATTATAGGTCACACATTTCTGTCTTGCTGAGAGCATGATTTAGGAAAGTAGCAGATTCAAGATCTATACAGGGCCTGGATATCATTGTCCTGTTGTACAGCTTTTTTAAAAAACACAGGAAATTATTTTCTCTCAGAAGAAAAAAAATCTTGTAATTATTTCATCATATGCCCTAAGGTAGCTGAAGAACAGCCAAATGCAATTTTCAGTTCGTTTCATAAGGAGTCAGTCATCATTTTCTCAGGCATACAAAGGCAAAAGGAAGGCTAAGACCCGATTGCATCTTATTAGGTTTCTTTGCACACTGGAAGCTGAAAACCTCTAATGACAAACCTCAAAGACCAGCATTGTTGCTGAAGACCTGAGAATGATAGGCAAGGAAGGAAGAATCCTGTCTGAAACCTGAAAAACCAATTGATTTAGCTCTGAATTGTCCCAGATCTGGAATAGAAACATTCTAGAGCTCAGCCAAAATGTACCAATGAACTTTGTTGCCTCATTCCCAGTCAAAAAGCTGTACACAGAGACACACTTTGTTGATTCTGGGGGGAAATGAGGTTTGTTCATTATGTGGGTGGCCCATCAGAATAAGCCACTGATGAAATACCTTAATTCCAAATTCACCGCTTGGTTCAAACTGAATGGGGTTTGGCTCCTCCACCTGGGGGAGGTGGAAGATGTTTATATGACTCTAGAAAGAATCGAGATTATTGTGGTGGAAACTCTGTTTACTCAATTTTGGGAAGTGGTATTTATGGCTGTGGCAACTCTAAGTATCTCTCGCCTAAGAAAAATCCTATGAAATTCATAAGATTGTTATAAATCAACAAGAGACTTGAAGGCACACAAACACACAACTTTCTACTCCTCTGTTTCACTGTTTCAAAACTACTTGCACCAGCTCTGAATAAGACTTATGAGTAGGCATATATAAGATTTTTATTTTTCAAATGTACATAATGTCATTTTCTGTCAAGTAGTGGTAGATTAAGTAGTGTGCACAAAGCTTCAGCATGGATCAGTTTGACTGGGAATGATTTGTAATATTTGGTAGTTCGTTTTGGGTAATCCCCTGAAAATAGAATGAGGAGGAGGGAGCCTAAACGTAAAACGGATCAAGAGAGCAGGATTTATTGGCTACTGAAGAGGATGGAGCCTGCAATATAGCTGAGACAGGGGTCTGCGCAGGGCTCCTGAAAAAGATCCTGCAGTGCCTTTTCTCCCTCCCCAGCAGCAAAGTGTCCATTTCTTTTGGGAAAAGTTCCCTAAGCTCCTCCTCCAGAGAGGGCCCTGTTGGGAACTCACTTTCCCAGCAGCACTTGCATGGGGTGGGCATTGAAAAGTTTCTGAGTTCCCTTTGGAGCATGATGGGAGTTGAAGTTCTCTCTCTCTCTCTCTCTCTCTCTCTGTTTCTCAGCCAGTAAAAGGCCTGGTTGTGTCCATGCTCTCATTGGCTGAGATTGGACACAGCCAGCGACTACAGTTTCCAGAACCCTCTCTTGTTATCTGTCTTATTTTTTAAAATGTTATGGTAAAAACTTAAAATAGTTCTTAAAAAATCAGTAGATTGGTAAATTGTTCTGAAACTTGGCAGGCCTGCAGTTGTAAATGAATGTCGCCCTCTAGACACTTGGAAACCTCCCTTGATAAACCACACCTTCAGCTGAGGTACAACAGGTTTATTTAGAATAGCTGATTATAGGAAAGAGGCTAGAAGTCAAACTAAGATGCCTTAAAGCAGCACCAGTAAAATAGCAGCAAAACCTCAGAGGGGAGCAATGGATATAGTCCCGTAGCAATCAGGATTCAAGCAAGATTCAAAGACAAAGTCTTTCCTTAGCAATCAGGAATAAAACAGACAAGGCAAAGGCTGATGCCCAAGCAGGCTAGATCCAAGCAGGGCAGCCAGCGAGCTGGACAGGCAAAGTTCTTAGCAGGGAGGCCGCAAGGCCCATTCAGGAATCCATGATCTTGAGATGAAAAAGTTGGCTCGAGATGGGGAGCCTTTCTAAGACCAAACGGTTATAGTTCTGTAACCCTTTGATCTTGCAACATAGCTACGTCGTGTATCATGGTTCCCATGATGGACTACAGCTGCTGTTCAGCTGACCTCAGCAGCAAAGGTATGTGAGCCCAATTAGTGTCCACATCTGTGGAAAGGAGTTTACCCAACTTCTGGTCTCCAGCGTCTCTGCTTATCACCAGGCATAACAGTCGTGGCCTTGAATGTTTGAACCTGCCTGCCTTGTGCTGGATTCACTTGGGAAAGGCAGACAGGCTTAGAGGATTCCTGGATGCCAACATGGCTGCAGTGTGGTTCTGGGGAAACTAGGGAAACCGAGGCCTGACGCCTGACAATGAAGTCTAAAACTGTGGTAGGTTTCGTGTAGATAGGGCTTAAAATGACTGAGGATTGAGTCTTTAAATTTTCCCATTGTACCCACTGGGCTGAATCTTTGCCCAATGAAAATGGCAACACTCCTCCCAATTTAAATTCCTGGTAAAGAGAATGAGAGGTCAACTGAAAATGGACCCCGAAATGTAATTCCTTTTGGCCAAATTGCATAAGCCTAGTGTGCACAGACAGAAAAAACAGTGTAAATTAGAACCAAACTACTTTGGACCCAACAATTTATGAAAAAAAGTAATCTGTTAAACAGTCTGTATTTTTTTAAAAAGCTACTAAAAAGAGACTCATTAAATGCAACAAAATTAAACACTAATTGCTCTAAATTTCTTCCTACTGCACTTATTCTCTTCATATTTGAATGCCCTGAAGTACTATGTAGGAATTACAGGACATGTGACAGAGGCAGGCAAACAAGCACTGCAGCTCGACTGTTACTTTTGGTGATTATGCCTATCACATGTCACCATGTGGTTTTTTGCTGCTGGTCTGCCTCTATACCATAATTATTTCATTTCTCATATCAATGGCATCTCTCCAAGGGGGACTGGAAAGTCTTAATACATACTGTTCACCTATCTTTTTGACTTGAAATGATTTTGCATCCTGAATTTAAAAAGTATTTGCAGGGTTTTTTTCTTTTGAATTCAGCTGACCAGTACTATGGATATATAACAGTAACTGTGTTATGAAAGAAATGCAACCTAAGTAACATAATCATAAAACATCAAGCATTTCAACAAGTTTTAAACTCTCCGTGTTGAGATAGTACAGTCCCATCTGAAGGGTAATGAAGCATGTCTGCCTGAAGGTCTGAAAAGCATCAAGAGCTCTACGATGTACTTGACTGTAAGCCAAGCAGAACAATTGGATAGTCTAGTTCCAACATAAACCAGAAACTCCTGCAGAATCACAGACCTTAAAATGGACTCAATCTCATCAGAATGATTTATAGAAGTCAAGTGTGTGTTTGTCATTGAGAATTCATATCCACTGGCTCCCATACTCCAGCACAGAGATGAGAAACCTTTGTTAAACAGATGTTACTGGACAACAACTTTTATCAACTTCATCTGGCATGGGCAATGGTTAAGAATTGTGGGAGCTGTAGTCCTGAAACATATGAATGGCAACATGTTCCCCACTCCTTGAATCTTTCAATTGCCTCTGAAATACTCAATTTCAACATTTATCCGAATGGCTCAGGGAGACACAAGATAAGCCAACTTTTTGGAATAGCCCTCTCTGCCCAGGCATAGCTTTCAAATAACCACCCTCAATAACAACCAAAATAAATGTAAGCCAGCCCAATTTTCATTTGTTCCCACATATGAATACCTCGTATTGATGTCAGGCTGTATTGATGGTATCTAAGTCCCTCTTTGGAGGTGAGAAGGCCGAGGTATAAAAGTTTTAAATAAATAAATAAATATTTGTTTAGGTTCATTTTTCCCCTTTCTTAAAGATTATTGCCAGTTTTTTTAAAAAAACTATTTTGGACGTGATTCATCATAGGTATTGCTATACTATGAATTAGCTATTTTGTGCTGCATTGCCTCTACTGCAACATCTGCTCCATTTTCCTCCCTGCTGGGCACTGTTCTCCTTTTGAGGAGTACATAAAGTGTTGAGTAGTTCTGCTTCTTGTCTGTCACCTGTTAAAATTTCCATGCAGTGACTCTACCATTTACTTGTTTTTACTTTTAATATGAACAGAAGCCAAAAAAGCCCCTTTATCATTTTGAAAGTTCTTCCTAAAGTTTAGATGGAATGATTTTGCTGCAATTTGGATGAGATGAACTCTAAAAGTTGAAAAAAATCTGGGAAACCACATGAAATACTGGACAGGGGGTGGAGGTGTTGTTGTTGTTTATTCGTTCAGTTGATTCCAACTCTTGTGACCTCCTGGACCATCCCACGCCAGTACTCCCTGTCAGCCATCGCCACCCCCAGCTCCTTCAAAGTCAAGCCAGTCACTTCAAGGATACCATCCATCCATCTTGCCCTTGGTCGGCCTCTCTTCCTTTTGATCTTACAAAATTTACCTGGGCGCAAAATGAAACGTAATTCTTCATGGATATGCATAGGGTCAACAGTATTGTCTTTTCTATGTAAGCATAGGCCAGCATAAAGAACTGATATATGTCTATAAAATTTACAGCGTAAGTGATTCAAGGGAGAAGAATCTTAATTTTATTTTCAGATTGCTTCATAAGGGTCAGTGTATTTTCTTTAGCATTTCAAAACTGTTCTAATCTTCCCAAATTTATTTTTCTTTCTCTCACATTAAAACTATATGAATTGCTCATCTCTTTAGATAACCTTTGCATTTTAACACCACGGCCATCACATGATGCAGCTAAAGCTATGACTAGGTCATTGCATTACTTTCGCATGGAGGCTCTTTAGGATTGCATTTCCTCCTGAATTGTATGCTAGAATACTCACATTGAATTTAGGGGGAAAGTCGTTTTCCTAACTGGAGAAACGGTGAAGAAGAGCACAAACTGCTTAAGCTGTTGCAATATTTTTCATATTTTTCTCCATTTATTTATGACACTTTTGCTATTCTCTCATGGAAATCAAGCCAATATACACTGAGTTCTTGGGCCATCTTCTTCTCCAGAAACTGACTAGACACAGCTGTATATTTCTTTAATGGTTTGGATTATATGAAGAAAAAAAGCTGGAAAGAACGAACAGGGATGGGAAAGCTGTCCATTTTGCTTTCTCTTGCATTCAGCTTCTCCAATCTTGGGTCTTCTGAAATCTGAGAAACATAATTTGCAAAGTCTATCCTAATATTATTTTAAAAGTTTAAGTAGCAAGCTTAACAAACCTATACTCAGTAGGTGCTAGTTTATTCTCTCTCTAAGAGAAATCAAATCCAAAAGACTCCAAAAACCGAAACTTTTTTTTGCTGCCTATACCACTGGCATCTTTGAGGAAAGGGGGCTGCTGAGTTTTCCCCAATAAAACACCACATAAAAAGCAACTTAAGCATAACAACTATAATTTAAATAACACATAACCAATTTAAAATTATAACTAACATAGAATTTAAACATAAAACATCCAAATTAATATATCAAAACAACATGAAGGTTCACAAAGGTGTGAATAGATTGTATGGCCAAAGTTGTTAAATGGGCTAATGTGATCTAACAAGGCACAAGTGCAGTTATACTATCCAATCTGCAGTCTGGTAGTAGTTTCTCTTTATTTAATCCTCTTCCTCTCCATATGCTTGTGAGCAAAGAAAGGTTTCCAGCTATTTTTGAAGGAGAGAAGGGAGGGGCTGCTTTAATTCTTTAGGGAGGGAGTTCAAGAGAGGGGGCAATAACAGAGAAGGCCCTCTCTCTTGTTCCCACCAGCCGTGCTTGAGATGGGGGTGGGACCAAGAGCAGGGCCTCCGCTGATGACTGCAGTGCCCGAGTTGGTTTGTAGGTGGAGATGCAGTTAGTCAAATAGCCTGAAGTCATTTAGGGCAAATGTTTCTAGTTGCCATGCATTTGGGCAATTTTGGAAAGCAATGGGTATGCAAACAACCTACACCTTGCTCTTCTTCCACCTGTGCCCTCTGTCATAGAAACAGCAAGGGAATTTCCAATATTGCCTGAGACCATAGCATCCCCAAGTTGGCATTAAAATGATTGCATACTTGTGTATTCCAATGCAGAATTTTAAAAGTAGAGTCATACCTCCACATTCATTGCATTTATAGGAGCAGGACCACCATGAAAGTAGAAACCCGTGAATTAAAAACCATTTTTTAACCTGAGAAAACATCTCTCTAGGAATCTCTAGGTCCTTCAATGAGATTTAATAGTCAATATTCAATAGAAACATTCTGGAGGATCTATAAAGGCCTACATAATTGTTCTCTCTAGGAATCTCTCTTCCAGCATGACTTTGTAGATGGCTTTGACTGGATGTTGACCATGGAGAATCTAGAAGTTTCTAGAGAAAACATATCAACCAAATGTGTAAATATTAAAAATCTGCAAAAGTGAAATCCACAGATATAAAAGTTGTAGTCTGAACCCTGAGCACATGTTCTCCCACATTTGATTTCACAACAACAGTAAAAAAACTTAAGTTCATCCCGGCCCAAATATAAATAAATTTTGGCAAATTCTTGCTAGAAGGACCAGAAAAAGTGAAACAAAGTTTTCAGACATTACTAGGGGCAAAGCATATGAGTACATACCCTAACCTATCCTTATATTCTTGGAATTCGGCAAAGATACAGGAATGTGTATCCCCTACAGATATAAAAGTGAGTTTTCCCCATTCTTCTCCATATGAAGAAATTCCTTAAGAACCCTGCAGATAATTTCCAATTAATTCAATCTGAGCTGAGGAAAAGAGAGCACTATTTCAGCCCTAACCATCATTTTGTGTACATCTTACACTCTTTGTTGTCCTTGGTCTATTTTTAGTATAACATCACTTGAAAGGATGGGTTAAAGTTTACAGGACATATATTTACTGAGCTCCTGCTCTATATTTTCTTTCTTTCTTTCTGGTATCCTCAAAGAAGCTCCCAAGGATAAAATGCACACCGGCCAGCAGACAAGTTCTGTTTATTCAAGATCTGTCTCCTTGACCCTGAATTTGCACCAAGAATGATTTACTTCAACGGGAAAGCGATGCTTTCTCATAAGTCTATGGAAAAACAATAACAATTTACTACTAAGGTCAACAAGTTTTTCAGATCTTTAGCGAGAGTGCCTGCTGCCTAATTGAAACTACCTCCCTCCATGTCCATTAAAACAGGGATATTATTTTTTTAAAATCTCCAAGATTGTGGTCTTTTTATGTATGATGCTTTCCACGTTGTTCTGAAGCTTCCAAGATTCATCCTGTCTCACCACCACCACCACCACCAATAATAATAATAATAATAATAATAATAATTTTATTTCTTACTCACTGCTCCTCGTGGCTTGATGTGGGTTACAGGATAATTAAAACACATAAAAATGACACAAATACACATATTAAAATGTATTTCTATAAAGGTAAAAGGGAAAGGTTTCCCCTTGGCATTAAGCTTAGTCATGTCCAACTCTGGGAGTTGGTGCTCAACTCCATTTCTAAGCGGAAGAGCCAGCATTATCTGTAGACACCTCCAAGGTCATGAGAATCTTCTCTTTGTCCCTGGCCCTAGAGAGGTCCTTTTGGGGTCCACAAGACAGAGATCCTTCTCCATTGTAGCCCCAATCTTGTGGAACTCCCTACCGCCAGACCAAAGAGCCACTCCTGATCTACATACATTTTTAGGGGCACTTAAGACATGGCTTTTCAGAAGAGCCTATGATTGTTAGTAACAAGCAGTGACTATGTAACCTGTTTATTTTAATTGTGTAAGTCGCCCAGAGCACCTTTGGTGGAGGACGACTCATAAGAAATAAAGTTAGCTAGTTAGTTAGTTAGTTAGTCATATGGCCAGCATGACTGCATGGAGTGAAGTTACCTTCCTGCCAAGGCAGTACCTATTGATCTACTCACATTTGCATGTTTTTGAAGTTAGGTTGGCAGAGGCTGGGGCGAACAGTGAGAGGTCACCCCACTCCCTGTATTCAAACTGCCAATCTTTTGGTCATCAAGTTCAGCAGCTCAGCAGTTTAAACCACTGTGCCATCAAGGGAGGAGTGCTATATTTACATAAAAGATACATATTAAAATGTATTTCTATGTACATTTGTACAAATGTATGTTTGGCAAGGATGGGAAACAGGGCCTTCTCCATGGTGGCTCCTCGGCTATGAAACACCCTCCCAAATTAAGACATATAACCATCTCTTAACTTGTCTCCTTAACGTTTTGGAGACAAGTTAAGACATGGTTATATGAGCAAGTGTTTACAAATGCAGAAAATGGAATCACTTGACAATGGAATTTGGACAACGTTTTAAAATAGATGATAATGAAGTTGGCTTTTATTGTTCCTATTGTGGTTTTACATTGTTTTAAAGCTTAATCTGTTGTTGTAAACTGCCTTGAGTCAGCGATAGGCTGAGAAAGGCAGTATACAAGCATAGTAATTAATTAATTAATTAATTAAAATACGCAAAATAGATTAAACAAAGGACGCAAGTTTAAAATTCTTAAAATCTTAAAAGCATAGGGTCTTCATAGATTTATTCATAAATAAATAAATACCGTTAGGACTTCAGCTTCCCCCACCTCATTTCTTTTTAAATTAAACTAGTGATCATAATTCCTTTTCCCAGACATCTTAATTTATGTTCCAAATTCATATCCTTTGGAAACTTCATTGCTTTCTATTGGGGAAAATAAAGCGTACATAAGAAATCCCTATGAAATCCATAGGGTCACTAGATGTTGTCAGCAAATTGAAAGTGTGTGTGTGTGTGTGTGTATTCCTTATACACATGCAAGGAGTAATTGGTGGAGAAGAAAACAGCACCTTGCCCTGCAAAGAAACTCCACTGATTTATTGTAATGAATAAGCTTTTCTCTCTTGCTTGCCGATGTAAGGGATGCAACCAAGATATTTCTTTAACGCATTGGCAAAGTACAGTTCTTAATTTTTCTCTTACTCCTTGTGATTTTACACACAATCCATTTATGTGCAAAAGGAGTGGCCTCATTCTATATCTTAGGTGTAATAAGATAAGATCCAGACATCTACCTTTGTACTTCTCTGTGGCTGAAAGGCCTGTCATAAAATGATTGTACTGGCTTTCACCATATAAATTACTGAGCAATGACATAACCATATTTGGCTATTACCGGTATACTGATGATAAACTTTCGATGGATTTGTTCTCTTAGACAGGACAAGGGGCTATAAACAAATATTATAACCATATGCACTACTAATTAAGATCTCAGTTTTTCAAATGCTAGCTCCTACCTACCACAAGGTACAAAAGTCATCCTTTTCATATCTGCACAACCAGAGACATACTAAGCTTTGTAGCAGGATTTTTGCAGCAGATTATAGGATCTGTCTTCATAGACATGTTAGCAGCCTATGACACTATAAATCATTGCCTTATCCTGAGGAAAAAATATAATATCATAAAGGACTACTACCTCACCCACTTCATAGGAAATCTGCTACAAAACAAGTGTTTTTGTTGAATTCCTGGGGCAGAGAAGCAGATTAGAAAACGGAAGAATGGACTGCATCAGGAGAGCATGCTTGCTCCATCAATATTCAACATTTACACAAATGATCAGCCACTGCCAGAAGGGACAGAGAGTTTCATCTATGCTGACGATTGTGCCATCACCACTCAAGCAGGGAGCTTTGAGGTGGTTGAACAGAAGCTCTCCAAAGCTTTAGGTGCTCTTACTGCCTATTACAGAGAAAACCAACTAATTCCTAATCCATCTAAGACACAGACATGTGCTTTTCATCTTAAGAACAGATAAGCGTCTCGAGCTCTGAGGATTGCCTGGGAAAGAATCCCACTGGAGCATTGCAGCACACCCAAATACCTGGGTATTCTCTGACCTACAAGAAGCACTGCCTGAATACCAAGCAAAAAGTGGGTGCTAGAAACAATATCATACAAAAGCTGACTGGCATAACCTGAGGATTACAACCAGATACAGTGAAGACATCTGCACTTCCACTTTGCTATTCTTCTGCTGAGTACACATGCCCAGTGTGGAACCCATCTCACCATGCTAAAAGAGCAAATGTGGCTCTCAATGATACATGCCACATTATCATAGGTTGTCTGCACCCTCTATTGCAGAAGAAAACACACTGTTTGGCCAGTATTGCACCACCTGACATCCGCTGAGAAGTAGCAGTCAATAATGAAAGGACCAAGGCAGTGACATTTCCGGCCCATCCCTTTTTCGGATATCAGCCAGCACACCAATACCTTAAATCAAGAAATAGTTTTCTAAGATCTCACAGGAACACCTCAGCAAGCAAGAGTCCATACGTGGCAGGCTAAAACCCAGCACCTCAATCCATGAGGGACTCCCTCCTGGGTACACAGAAGATTGGGCGACTTGGAAGGCACTGAACAGACTGTGCTCTGGCACCACAAGATGCAGAGCCAATTTTATGAAATGGGGCTACAAAGTGGAGTTCACGACATGGCGAGTGTGGAGAAGAGCAAACCACAGACCACCTATTTCAAAGCAGTCTGAGCCCTGCCACATGCACAATGGAGGACCTTCTTGTATCAACACCAGAGGTACTCCAAGTGGCCAGCAGCTGGTCAAAGGACATTTAATAGAATGCCAGGTTTTTAAACGTTGTGTTTTCTCAAATACATTGGTTCACTCTTGATAAGATAAATAGAATTTTGTACTTTGCAGAAATACCAAAATAACAGCAGCAGCAACAAGTA
Organism: Anolis apletophallus; assembly: GCA_030556195.1. Classification (NCBI taxonomy): domain Eukaryota; kingdom Metazoa; phylum Chordata; class Lepidosauria; order Squamata; family Anolidae; genus Anolis; species Anolis apletophallus. Next base: position 29,469,635 of record JARBWK010000006.1, on the reverse strand, counting down.
CAAGAACAACTAGATAAGGAAATATCCAGAGGTATTTATAAAGAGAAGCTAAATGAAGGCATTGCCCTCCAAGGATTGCACCCCTTCAAAGGGAAATTTTAATTCTATCTCATAATTTCTAGCTTTGCACAAAATAGGATATTAAAATGGTTCACGTTAGAAGTCTTATCCTTAGTGTGTTCACACATTCCCTGGGTCACTTTCTCCACCCCATTTCTTGGATGTCAAAATTATCATTTCTCAAAAATTCACTGAAGTTTTTAAATTGAATAATTTAGCCAGTTCTCTCACCTTGTGGGAAATGATAAACAGTGTTTCAAGACTAAATCAGGATTCTGCAAAATCCATGCATCCTACCATTTTATTGATCCTTGCTTTCTCCAGCCAAAAAAAAGGAGCAGGAAGACTCCAATCACCATCTCAAAAGCAGAACCAGGTGGCTAGTAGCCCCATCATGGAGTTGGCTCTGATTACTGGGATCCCATCTGCAGAAGACTTAGATCAAAACAGAATTAAATGGGAAATTGGGTCCTTCAATGAAAGCAGGGAGTAGATGAAGTGGGCGGGTGTGTGTGTGTTAAAGATATGAAGCTCTCTTCTTGGTCAAATTGCAACCAACCACTGCTGGCATATCTTGCACTAGACCAGTTGTTCTCAACCTTTTTTTTAAACCATTGACCACTTTGGCCAGGGACCACTTCACCAGGGAACACCTGAACAGGAACCATTTTTGAGCAGGGACCACTCTCAAACATTAGTACCAAAAGAGTTACGAATCAGTTTTTGGTCAACTTTAGATTTGGTTTGGATATTTGGGGTGCTGATTCACAGAGAGTTGCATTGGATAGGCCACATCAGCTCTAGTTTCTGATACAGAACACATGCCATCCAGTAGTCGCCATCTGCTTACCCACAGAAAAGTGTATTTCATAATCTAGAGCTGATGTTGTAGTAGTACTCTTTCATGGGTAGTCAACCTCTCCTATCCCAACATCCCTGTTGCCTCAGCACTATAAGAGTATTTTGTGAGACCATTAGCTCTTGTTGCTAATGGTGTAGTAATGGTGAAGCAAAGGTGTAGTAATGGTGAGGCCACAGCCCATATTTTTGTTCTTGCAGACCACTGGTGGTCCACAGACCACAGGTTGGGAACCACTGCTCTAGACCTTACTAGGCCCAGGAGTAGCAATGGAGCAGCAGCTCCCATTGTGGCTACCACTTGTATAAGGGTTAGCTGCACTGTCTCCGCCCCCTGCTATACAATCCAGTTCAAAGCAGATAATCTGGATTTTACATGGCAGTATAGAAGGGGCCTCCCTCTCTCCCACTCCTCTCCCATTCCTAGATGTGGGGAAGCCTAAAGATGACTGTGTGGACTACATTGAGAACTACATGAAACTGCTAAAGCCACTATATTACAGCCTGTGTGTACAAGAGAATACAGGAGAAAAGACAAGACGTTTGTCATGTTGTGTGCCCCATTTGTGGACAATTAAAAGCACCCAGCGGAATGACTGTTGATGTCAACAGAATGCTGGACTAGATGTACTTTGATAGAATCAGCAAAGAGACATTCAATTAAGATCAGTATCTGAGGCATTTTTTCTTCTGCCAATTTTTCATCTTCAATTCCACACAAGTTTGTCCTGTAGTCTTATTCTTGACCTCCATCTTTTTCTTTGTAGTAAATCATCAGGAGGCCATGCCAAACCATTCTCTTCCCCCTGTTTAAATAAGAGTTCACTGAGTCTATTTAACTTCCCACCAATTATAGAAGGGAAAATAAACCTGCATGAGTCCTATCACAAACCTCCATTGGGAATGACTAAGTGTAACTTTGGGGTATAGTTATTAGTTAAGATTATTTCTGCAAGACTGATTATTGAGGGAAAATGAGCAGGATGGCTCTGGGTAAAATGAACCCGGCCCTTCAGAAAGCGCTACCAATGGTTTGTGGAGACCAAAATGGTGAAGGTCGAGGAGCTTCTTTCTTATTCTTCCACTAATTCTTCTTTCTATTCTTTTTTTAAAAGATATTTATTAGGCATGGTTTAGAACCCAAAAATAGGAAATCGGAAATCGAATGGGGGGGATTTCTTTTTTGATTAGTAATAGAAAGACTTACAAAAAAAATCCAAAATTTTCTAAAATGTAACTTAATTACTAACGAAATTCGTTAGTAGTTTGTATGCCAGCGCATGCGCATTCCAGATGGTTTTGGCCTACAACTCCCAGAAATCCTAACAGCTGGTAAATTGGCTGGGATTTCTGGGAGTTGTAGGCCAAAACTTGAATAAATCACACTGAATTCTAGATGGGACTCTCCAAATAGGAAGGAGGGAGGGAAGGGGGAGGGAGGGGGCATTCTAGTCTTGGAAGCAGCAAAAAAAGGAGGAGGCCCCCCCCTCGCTCCTCGCTGCCTCTCTCTCACCCCAATCCTGAGGGAGCAAGGGCCCAAGTTTGCCCAGGCTGAGAGGAAAAGGAAGAGGCCTGAGGCTGTGAGGAATGGTGGGAGTTGAAGTCCAAAACACCTGGAGGGCTGAAGTTGGCCCCTCATGAAGCCTCTTCAAGGCTTTAGATCCTGGCAGGCAGAAGGGGCAGGGAGGTCCACTCCTCCTGCCCTGCCCGGATCTAAAGCGCATCAAGGCTTGGCACCAACCTAATGTATAATAGAATGAATGCTAACTTATAGAGTAAGTGCCTAAATATTATGTGTAATCCAACTGGTCATATACCTACATTCCATGCACATGCAATAATACAGCAGTAATAACAATGAGTATAAGAAGAGGTAAAATTCAAACCGAAGTATTCTGACTGTGGCCCCTCCTCAAGCGGTGCAAACTGCAAAAGGCTCTTCTCTATGAGCGGGAAAAGCCAAAAGCCCGGGCACAGCGTTTGCTGCCTGGGTGCACACACATACATATTCTTGGGGGGGGGGGGATTTGCTGCAGAATCCCGGGCTCATAGAGAAGATTCTGCAGTAAATCCCCACCCCCCAAAGAATATGTATGTGTGTGCACCCAGGCAGCAAACGCGGGCTTTTGGCTTTCCCCGGGCTCATAGAGAAGAGCCTTTTGCAGTTTGCACCACTTGAGGAGGGATCACAGTCAGAATACTTCGGTTTCAATTTTACCTCTTCTTATACCCATTGTTATTACTGCTGTATTATTGCATGTGCATGGAATGTAGGTATATGACCAGTTGGATTACTTATAATATTAGGCACTTACAGTAGCATTCATTCTATTATACATTAGGTTGGTTTCTCATCCCAATACTCTTTGATGCTTTAGATCCTGGCAGGCAGGAGAGGCAGGAAGCCTGGAAAATGTAAACAGAGAGGTTTACTCAGAAGTAAATCCACAAAGGAGGGCACTTCATCCAAAGTGCCCTCCTTTGCAGATTTACTTCTGAGTAATCCTCTCTGTTTACATTTTTCCAGGCTTCCAGCCGAAAGAAGGAGCGAGTTTAGGGCTTGCCTTGCCATAATACTTATTGGCAAGGGAGGCGGGAGGGTGGTGAGAGAGAAGGAGGGTGCCCCCCCTTACGACCTAATAACGACATTTAAGAAAATCCTGGCCCCCGAAGTTCTATAAAGAAAGTCCACTTCCTGGTTGGCATTCCAGATGCGGAAATACTCAAAAGTAGCATTTCTTACGAATTTCTTACGAATCATTTCATTTTCATAACTTTTTTCTCATGCCTAATATTTATGTATTAATTTTAATGAATGCATTGTCATTCAAAACTCAAGTGATAAACATTCACACACAGAGAGGAAATTGCGATTAAAGTAAATGAAGAAAAGGGTCCGGGAAGAAATAACGGTATTTGCATAAACATAAATAATTAAATAACATGGAGATGGAACCCATGTCTCAACACAAAAATCATTTGTGTTTTATATACATCTTATACACATAGCCTGAGAGCAATTTTATAAAATATTTGTAATACTTTTGTGCATAGAACAAGGTTTTTGTATATTAAAACATCAGAAATCAAAGGGCTCACTATCTTAGCCACCCAGTATTTTAGATTTTGGAATTTTAGATAAGGAGTGTGTGTGTTTGTATAGAGAAAGAACTAAGACTAAATTTGAACTACACAATACTAAAACACTAAACTAAGACATTTAGCAAAATCTGAGATAAATAAGGACTCTTTCCCCTTGCCATCCGAACTATAAAGAAAAAAAATCAGAATTAAAAAATATATTATTCTACTATTACAGATCCAACTCAGTAATCCTGCTAGAGTTACCAGTAAGCATAGTGAGATATTATGACATTGTTAAATTTATCGTTGCACAAACATGCTTCATAAATGGGCTTCCAATCTTTCAAAGAATGTTCAATTGGTTTATCCTTTAAAACCCATGTTACTTTGGCAATTTGGGCTCACCACCTCTTCTCTTTAATGGGAATCTTTTCAGTGAAATAAATGGTGCCTGGAAGCACAACAGAAAGTACGGTGATTAAACCATTGGCCTTTTCTTCTTGTTATATAGGCAGAGCAAGCCAAAGAAAATCTAATATTGTTCTGTGAAAACTACATTATGTTTCTGGAATGAACAAGCAAACGTTACAAATGGTTATGACTTTAGCTTACTCATCCTATCGCCCGAAGCATCCTATATTCAGACTCATACTCCCTCAAGAATTCTCAGGAGAGGGAAGGCACATTTCATGCATGGAAAAGAAGGAAAGCAACAGGAGAACATGAAAATGCCAATGCCATTTAAGTCTATATTAAAATCTGTGATGTGAACACACACCTGGAAGATTGTGTACAGCAGGGGTGCTCACACTTTTTCAGCATGCGAGCTATTCTTAAAGCAACCAAGTTCAAAAGATCTACCTGCCCCCACCGCCGTGCGCTCCCTCGCGCTCCTGCCGCTGCGCGCTCCCGCCGCCGTGCGTGCTCCTGCTGCTGTTTTCCGCCCGTGCAGCGCTTCTTCCGCCTGCGGGGTATTGCAGGAAGGAGAAAGTACTAGGCGGGGCATCCAGAGGGAGCGCTCCGCCCTGCCTGTCTCGCCGGCAATGGAGGCTGCACAACTGCTTCTGGACGAGAGAGAGGCAGGGCGCTCCCTCCAGAGGCCCCGCCCCGTGCTTCCTTCTTCCTGCAAAGCCCCATAGCCAAAAGAAGCACCGCAAGAGTGGAAGCCAGCAGCAGGAGCATGCGTGCGCGCAGGGTGTGCGCACGCATGGCAGGAGCACCCCATCCGGCTGGGAGGCCCAAAGATCACCTGGAAGAGGGCCGAAGATCTACTAGTAGCTCCTGAGCTACCTAATGAGCACCCCTGGTGTACAGTATAAGGAGGAGAGGGAACTGCAGTTCTCCAGATGATGTTGAATTGTGACTCCCAAGATTCCTTACCATTTGCTATTCTAACTAGATTGGATGAGAGTTGTAGTCTAACCATTGCAGAAGGACCACACTCTTCCTGCTACTAGTATCTTGTTTGGTTTTCTGCACTTGTAAATTAATGTGGATACATAGTGTTGGAAAATTATTGTTTTTATTACATTTATTTACTTCCTACCTTCCTCCCAGAATTGGGACACAAAATGGTTTACATATATCCACAGCAACCCATTTCCAGCAAAAGATGAGAAAAAAATGAAATTTCAAAAATAGGGGGAAATTTTAAAAGTTCCCTTTCCACATGAAACATAACAGCCTTTCTCTCCTGGCAAAGCCAGGAGAGAGAGGAATTTGCCCCCCTCCACCGAGAAAAGAGGAGGTTCATTGTTGAACCTATAGGAGGCAGGGGGCGTGGCCTTACTGGGGAAGGCCAGCCCCCTCAGAGCTCATTCCGAGCTCGGACGTCGGAGAAGACGGTCGGTCTCCTCCTGCAGGTGAGCTCATTGGGGGGAGTTGGGCCTTGTCCCCTCCCCCCCCCGGGCCGGGTTCGCCGCCCCCCGTTAGTGGAGGGGGGTGGCGTCTGGAGGCCGCCGAGGCCCGGGGTGCAGGGGGCGAGCCGGAGATAGGCTCGTGCTCCCCTCGTCCCCTGCTGCTTCGGACCTGGCCTTGCGGCGCTTCGGGCCCGGATTTTGCGGTGCTGCCGCTGGGCATTTCTTCGGCGGGCGCCACCGTGGGGGGCGAGCCATGACCGGTCTGGGCTCCACCGCCCCCTGTAACTCTGGGCCCTGGCCTTGCTGCGCCAGGTTCCCAGTTTCTCGGGGCGGTGCGGCGGGTATCCCCTCCGGGAGCTGCGCTTCGCCACCGCAGCCTGGGTTTAGGGCCTGGCTGCGGAGTTACCTGGGGCTGCAGCCTCCTCCTTCAGGTGAGCTTCGGGCCTGGGGGAGTGGGGTTTTGCGCCCCACCCCCTGTGCCGTGCTCCCCGTCCTTGCCGGGGAAAGCACGGGCCACGGGCTGGTCCCGGGGGGTGGGCCGGAGGCGGGCTCCTGCTGCCCTCCTCCGCCGCGTTGCGACACTTGGGGCCCATTTTTTCCATGCCGCCGCCGGCCTTGCTTGCATGGGCGGCGGCACAGAGGGTGGTAGCTGGGGCAGCCTGCTTTCCCGCCAGGGCGCGCTGCCGCCGTTTGGCAGGGAGTGCCTCCCCCGCGCTTTCAGCTGCCGCTTGCTGGATGGGGGCCGTTGATTGGCCCCGGGCGGCAGCTTTGGGCCCGTCTTTTTGCGCCACCACCGCCGGGTCTTGTTGCTGGGGCGGCTTGCCTCCCCGCTAGGGGAGCGCCTCCCTCACGCTTTCCCCGCGGCGGCTGGCTTATAGGGGCCGTCGATTGGCCCTCGGCGGCAGCCGTGCGTGCTCAGTTGGGCGGCGGCTGCCGCCTCCAAATGGGATCGCCGCTTTTTGGTCGCCACACGTGGCTCTTTCGCCTCCCCGCATGGCTTGCTGGCGGGGAGGGCGTCCTTCTGGGGCGGGGGGGGAGTGGGAGGCCAGATGGCTTGTCCTTCCACATCCCCCCCCCCTTTTTGGCTTATTTTAATGCTTGGCTAGCTGGCAGGTCCCAGGCTAAACTCGGCCTGCATTGTCCCTCCCCATTGGCCATCACAGTTGGCCTAGTACTATAAGGCGTTGGACTATGGCCTTGAAAACGGGGGGTTCGTAACCCACCAAAACCCCTAGGGGTATTTTGCTGAAAGCTGGGTTGCTCGGCCTTCCGCCGTTACCCACCCCCCACCATATTTATTTATTGCTTACCCCCTTGCATTGCCTGGGGGCCGCCATTTTGGCCACATGGCGCTTGCCCTACATGGGTGGATAGCGACCATTTTGGCAGGCTCAGACTGGGTTCTGAGCGGCCATTTTGTTTGATATAGGGAGGAGTAAGGGGGGCAATAAGGTGGACAATGATAAGACGATGAAATAAGTATTAATTAATGGACACTGTTGATTATGAAAGTCACAATTAATAATAATTTTAAAAACAACACAAAAATAAGAAAATAAAATAAGAAAATAAAATTAATAATAATAATAATAAATGAATACATAAATGAATAGTGGATAATGGGAAATGGTTATATATATTATATCAGGATTTATAAATTAAATAATGAAATATTTCATTGAATGTTAAATGAAGTAGTGAGAAATATTTACATGTAGATTAGACTGGTAGCAACAGGAGTTAACCAGTTGATCTATGGTTATACGCACATTATGCCATTAAATGGTAATAACGGGGAGTAATAGTATTAATGGGAGTGATAATGATCTTAGCCAGCAAGAATAAATTCAGATGGCATTGAATACACACGTAGGTGTTCCTGTATATGTGCACGCTTGTGTGCAGTCAGATGCATGCACGCGTTGGCTTGATGAAATTATACTAATAATAACGATACATCTGATATTTCAAGCAGTGCATTTATTATTTCAACCTGGGTCACTTTAATTTTCAACTTGAGCAGTGAGCTCCCGACCCATGGTATGGCTTACTGTTGACTTATGGCTGACAACATTAGCAATTTAGTTAATAATTTCAAGCAATGCATTTATCATTTTTACCTGGGTCATTTTAATTTTCAACTCGAGTGAGCTCCTGACCCTTGGTATAGCTTACTGTTGGCCTATGTCTGACAACATTAGCAATTGAGTTACTGATTTCAAGCAATGCATTTATCATTTTACCTGGGTCATTTTAATTTTCAACTTGAGGGGTGAGATCCCAACCCTTGGTATAGCCTACTGTTGACCCATGGCTGACAACATTAGCAATTGAGTTATTAATTTTAAGCAGTATATTTATCATTTCACCTGGGTCATTTGCAATTTTAGCGCGAGTGAGCTCCCGACCCTGGGTATAGCTTACTGTTGACCTATGCTCGTCAACACTAGCAATTGAGTTACTGTTTCACCGGGGTCATTTTAATTTCAACTTGAGGAGTGAGCTCCTGACCCTTGGTATGGCTTACCATTGACCTAGCCTTGTTTACATTAGCAACGAGTTACAATTTTACAATGTATTTACTCTTTTGCCTGGGTCATTTAAAATTTTAACTTGAGTGAGCTCCTGACCCTTGGTATAGCTTACCATTTATACGTTTGTTAACATTAGCAATCAAGTATTAATTTTAAGCAATGTAATTGTCCTTTCACCATTAACTCGAGTGAGCTCCTGGCCATTGGTATAGCTTACCATTGACCTATTTTGGTCTGTCAGCTTTAGTAATTGAGTTTTTTATTTCAAGCAATATATTTGTCCTTTCATCTGGGTCATTTTAAATTTCAACTTGAATTTTAAATGTCAACTTCAGGAGTGAGCTCCTGACCCCTGGTATAGCTTACTGTTGACCTATGTTTGTCAACATTAGCAGTTGAATTAACAATTTTAACCAATGCATTTGTCATTTCAACTGGGTTATTTTCAATTTCAACATGAAGAGGGAGCTCCCGACCCTTGGTATAGCTTACTTTTGACCTATGCTTGGCATCATTGGCAATTGTGTTATTAATTTCAGGCAAATTATTTATTATTTCACTGAGTTTGGGAAATACAGTTGTCTCCAACGAAGACAGGCTCTATCAGCCCTTATTCATGGCTAGTGAGTTAAATGCATAACCTTTTCCTTGAAGACCGTACCATCAGGCCTAGGCGGCACACTCTCTCGGCCTTATAAACGGCGGGGGAGTCTGAAAAACATGTTTCCTCTTATACGGAAGAGGATTAGTCATTGAGGTCACATCCTCTCAGCCTTATAAACAGCTGCGGAGTTTGTAAGCGCTTTTTTTAGAACTGAGGAAGGGTAGTCATTGAAGGTACACCCTCTCAGCCTTATAAATGGCTAGAGAGTTTGAAAGCGCGGTTTTCTTTAAAAAACAAAAGAATAATAGTAATTTGAGTTACACCCTCTCAGCCTTAAAAACAGCAGGAAGTTTTTGGAAGGGGCTTTTTTCTTCAAATGCAAGAAGATTAGCGTTTGAGTCACACCCTCTTGGCCTTATAAATGGCGGGGGAGTTTTTAAAAGCGCGTTTTATGGGACATAGGAAGATTAGTTGTTTGAGTTACACTTTCTCAGCCTTATAAAGGGCTTGGGAGTTTTAAAAGCGTGTTTTCTGTAAAGCTTAAAAGATTAGTCGTTTGAGCTACACCCTCTCAGCCTTATAAAGAGCTTGGGAGTTTGAAGTGCATTTTCTTTAAAGCATAAGATTAGTTGTTTGAGTCACACCCTCTCAACTTCATAAACAGCTGGGGAGTTTGAGAAGCGTTTCCTTTAAAACATAAGTTTAGTTGTTTGAGTCACACCCCCTTTCAGCCTTAAAGCTGCTGTAGAACTTGAACGCATGTTTTTCTGTAAAACATAAGATAAGTTGTTTGAGTTACACCCTCTCAGCCTTAAAATGGCTGGAGGGTTAAAAAGCGAGTTTTCTCTAAGAACATAAGAAGATTAATCGTTTGAGTTACACTCTCTCAGCCTTAAAAACGGCTGGAGAGTTTGAAAGCGTGTTTTCCTTAAACCATAAGAAGATTAATTGTTTGAGTTACACCCTCTCAGCTTTAAAATGGCTGGTGAGTTTCAAAAGCACGTTTTCTTTAAAACATAAGTAGATTAGTCGTTTGAGTTACACCCTCTCAGCCTTAAAAATGGCTGGAGAGTTTGTAAGGTGCGTTTCGTAAAACAGAAGATTATTCGTTTGAGTCACACCCTCTCAACCTTAAAAATGGCTAGAGAGTTTGAAAGTGTGTTTCCTTTAAAACAGAAGATTAGTTATTTGAGTTACACCCTCTCAGCCTTACCCAACTGGAGAGTTCAAAAAGCGCATTTTTCTTTAAAACAAATGAAGGTTGGTCGTTGGCTCGCTCCTCTCAGCCTTATAAATGGCTAGAGATTATGAAAGTGGGTTTTCTTTAAAATAGTAGATTAGTCATTTGAGTTTCACCCTCTCAGCCTTATAAACGGCTGGAGAGTTGAAAAAGCGCGTTTTCTTTACAACACAAGAAGTTTAATCGTTTGAGTTACACCCTCTCAGCCATATAAAAGGCTGGGGAGCTGGTAGAGTGCTTTTTTGTTAATACAGAAGTTTAATCGTTTGAGTAATACCATCTTAGCCTTACACGGCTGGAGAGTATGTAAAGCGTGTTTTCTTTAAAACAGAAGAAGGTTAGTTAGTGGGGTTACACTCTTTCAGCCTTATAAATGGCTTGAGAGTTTGAAAGTGTTTTTTCCTTAAAACAGAAGAAGATTAGACATTTGAGATACACCCTCTCAGCCTTATATGTGGCTGGGGAGTTTGGAAAGCGTGTTTGCTTTAGAACAGAAGAAGATTAGTCATTTGGGTTACATCCTCTCAGCCCTAGAAATGGCTGGGGAGTTTGAAAGCGAGTTTCTTTAAAATATAAGAAGAATAGTCGGTTGAGTCACACCCTCTCAGCCTTATAAACGGCTGGAGAGTTTGGTGAATGTAGTTCAGCCCTTGGCAGATGCGTCCAATACGTACAAAGGATGCTCTTTTAGTTGTTATTAACTATTGGTGTGTCAGTCCCATGTGGCTGATGCCCAGGTAACCACCTTTGATGTTTTTTCAGTAATGGCCACTTGGCAGAAATGGGAGTTTAAGGAAGTCCCTACTGCCAGTGCTTGACTCTGCTTAACCCTAAGGTAAGGGGTCATATTATAGGCGACACAATTTTCATAAATTGGCAGGCATGGTCCGTAGATCACAGTCCATGAGTCGGCCATCATTCAACAGCCCAGTTGAGTGGGAAGTGTGGGGATGGCTTTAAAAGGGCCATGTAGAGTGACTCGGGCCTGTCTGAGGGTAGTGACCAGCCGTTGCGGGGTACTACTTTTCTTTCTGGCCAGCATTTGGGCCTTGACTCCATTACTTTTCCGGAAGGGAGTGGTAGACGTGGTCTACGGCAGGCTTGCATTCACGGCTCCTTACCCCCTGTTGGTTTGAGGCTCTAAGCTGGTACTGGCAGAGTTGATATCCACAACTGGGGGGTAACGGCTTTGGCTTGCAGACGGGCAAAGCGTCTTACAGGCCCGAGCAAATTCGTACTGTTTGGCTGGCATGGCCCCACGTACACATCGTCCGGTCCGCCGATATGCCATCTTGTTGATGGTATGGCGTGTGGAGATGTGAGAGTCCTCATAAAGTGGGGAACAAGGAGGGGGCCATGCGCTCAACAGTACGGGGGGTAGCAGGCTACCTCCTTTATCCAGGGCTCGCGACAATGTTTTGTTTGCTGAGCGGTTGGATCTTAATATCGGAATTGAGCAACGTTCCGTTTGTCTGGCATAGGATAGGGGTGTTAGGAGTCTTGGTGGGTGATGGGGGCTAGGTGGACACCTGCCCCCAATCTATGGCGGAAAATAGCTAGGGAAATTCCACAGTCGGTGTGCACCTAAGGCACCTCCTTCAGGGGTGAGGGCCATTAAGTTAAACACTCACCTTAAAGTTCAAGGTGAGGGGTGATTAAACTGAAATGGCCCTGGAATGGAAGAGGCTGATCTCATGATCTTGAGAACAGACCTCTCATTCATTCCCCTTAAAGGGTTGCCCTGGTTGGATTATCAGGGAATCCAGGTGTTTTCGCCCGAAAATTGATATCGCTAGCCGAGGTCAGATGATACCTCGGCTGGGATACACCTTGATTCCTGACACCCTCTGAGTTAGAATTAAGGAAATTTTAAATAGGTAACTTTAAATAAAAGTTGCTCAATTTGAACCCAATATTTTGTGTCTCGTGTCTTTTGTTCAGGGGGTTGGAGGGCAAATCCTTGATCTAAACTATAAGGAAAATTCTTTCAATCCACACCCCCACCCCACCCCGAATCTAGACTAATCTAAGTGTATGTTGGCAGGATAGAAATAAAGTTTTATTATTAGTTTTATCTTTCTAATGATAAATTTCATTTTAGAACAAAATCATATGCTTTGTACCAAATGACTTCCACTAGGCCTGAGAGAATGACTAGATATTTGCTCTATAGACATTAATAGAGCCCACAATGGTGCAGTGGGTTAAACTGCTGAGCTGCTGAGCTTGTTGACTGAAAGATCACAGGTTTGAATCTGGGGCGCGGCATGAGCTTCCGCTGTCAGCCCCAGCTTCTGCTAACCTAGCCATTCGAAAACATGCAAGTGTGTGTAGATCAATAGGTACCAGGACTCCATGCAGTCATGCCAGTCACATGACCTTGGAGGTGTCTATGGACAATGCTGGCTCTTCAGCTTAGAAATGGAGGTGATCACCAACCCCCAAAGTTGGACCCGACTGGACTTAATGACAGGGGAAAACCTTTACTTTATCTTAGACATTAATAAGTTGGAAAGTATGCTCCAACCACCTTATCCACAGAGTTAATATCTATCCACTTACTCACTCACCAAACATATACTCCACAGAGGGGTTTTTTTGGGGGGGGGGGGCTCCAGTGATATTCTATGGTATGCTTCCAAACTGAAGATCTCTTCATATGGGGCATTTTTGCCCCATTTTGCCACTTTTATGCATGGCAAGGATGGGACCTGCCATGCTCCATCACATGATGCATTGCAGGCCCCGTCCACATTCCTCCCAAAGTGGAGGAAAGCATAATTTGGATAGCTCTGACTGAGTTACCTGCACTTTCCCTTCAATTCCCCATGTAATGGCAGAAAGGGCAGCGTGCCCTGCATGTCTTCCCTATTGCTAGTGATTGCTGTGTGAAGAGGTTGTAGATGTAGTCAATATAGTTTGGATGTTTTGTACTGTTTGTGTATTGTTTTTATTTAAATTGTATATTTATGCTTTTGGTTGTGGGTAGCATGGTGTGCTGGTTGTTAGCCACCCTAATTCCCTCTGCAGAGGTCGAGATAGGATGGGATACAAATGTCTGAAATAAATCAATAATAATAAATATACAGTGTTCACTATTGTCTGTAATTTTAGGTATCCATGAGGGACAGGGAGATCTAGAAGCATATTTTCCACAGTTGGGAGGAGGTATACTGTATATGTTTCAGAAAGGGAAGGGTATGTTCTTAAACACTTATCAAAAAACTCATTTTTTTAAAAAACAAAAATTTGGTAAAAACCAGTAATTTCTAAATTTTGTATCATGGCCCTGCAGATGGAATGAAATCAGCAAAGCACCACCTCCTTCCCCATTGCACGAGGAACTGTCCCCTTCAGGTCAGAAGACCTTTGATCTGCGTGAAGCATAATCTATACCCAAACCTTTACCTTAAATGAGGTTATACAGCATGAGTTTATACAGCATAGGGCCGGGGAGATAGCACAGCGGTAACACAGCTGTGCTTGCATTCAGAAGGTTGCTAGTTCTAATCCCCTAGCTGGCTTGGACGACCAGCTATTTGAACCTGTCCACTGCCCACCCAAGCAGTTCAACAGCCCAGCTGTGCCCAGCTGTGAATAAACAATTGGGGACCACGGAAAAAGTGGGGAAGGACTTTTGCACAGACTTTACAATGTCTGAAAAAGTTTGGCTGTCGGGAGAAGGGAGATGCAGAAGTGGTGAAACAAGAGGCTCCCGTCATGAGGATGGAACAACAGCACCCCCTTGTGACATGAAGGCGCAATGACGCAAGGACATAACAACAATGATGTCGTAATGGAGCACTCACATCCTATGACGTACACCCTGTATGACCAGCCAGGAAAAGAAGAAGTCCTTCTAAAAACTACATTGTACTGTCTATGTGTAAATTGTATGTCTTCCGACAGGGACTGTCTGTCGTATGTGTATTGTAATCCGCACTGAGTCCCCTTCGGGGTGAGAAGAGCGGAATAGAAATAAACAGCATTATTATTATTATTATTATTATTATTATTACACAGACTATGAAAGGTATATCTGTACACTCAATCAAATATAATGAATTCCATTAAGATACGACTGAAGCAACAATATACCCTGTATTTTTATACCACAGGAACAAGGAGGAAGCTGAAAAAATAGTCTTTCCCCAGTTTCCTGGTAAGTCAAAGGAAAAAGACCAATATTGGCAGGAGCTGAAATGCACTGTAGTAGCTTTCTCCCAACTGCTGGAAACTGGCTTCCTTCCATTTTTTTCTCAAGACGTTGTGGAAATCATAGTCCATGATAGCATTAGTGGCATCCTGATTAAGGGTTCTGCAGGAAAAAATGGCAGCTACTAGATGGCAGCAGTCTGTAATTTTTTCCCCTTCACATACACGAAACATGATTAAAATACCTGTTTCATCTCATGTAATAGGGGCAGTGAAATTGGTAGAGGGGGGATTTTATGTTCAGCAAAATATCCACCTTAACAAATTTATATTGTATTTGTATTAACTTATTTATACTATAGTTTAATGTAGTTCATGAAACCTTGTGACACAATAAAATATTGTAGTTATTATCTCTGCTGTAGCAAAAACATGAAAACTTGTGATGCTGGCTATTCTTTCAATATTTCGTTGCTGTTATGTGCTTTCAAGTCAACTCTGACTTATGGTAAGCTTATTGTAAGGGTTCCTAGACAAGTTTTATTCAGAGGAAAGCTATGGATCTTCTTTTTAGAGTGTAACAGAGCAACCCAAAAACATGAATTGAGTTTCCATGCTGGAGTAGGGATTCAGAGCTTAGTGTCCTAAAGTCCTACTCCAGCACAGTGGCCCTTACAAAAGAACGAATAAGGAAAGATACTCTGCAAACCACTATACAATGTTCCCTCACTTATCATGGGTGTTACGTTCCAGGACCATCCATGAAAAGTGAAAATACGTGAAGTAGGGACACTATATTTCACATTCCGAGGGTAAGGCAGAAGTGATGAGAGATTTAAAGATACCACACACCTTTTTTTTGCTAGCTATAAGTAAGGTTCTATAAGGCCGTGATTTACATATGGCTTTGTATCTCCTCTCTCTTTTTTTATGATTGGCTGCCTCTCTCCTTAGGGGAAGTGTGAAACCCCCTTCCACACTGCATCGTTGCCCAGAGACAAAAACCCGCAAAACAGCTAGTCTGTGAAAAGCGAACCGCAAAGTAGTGAGGGAACACTATAACTGCCATGGCTCAATGCTATGAAATAATGGGAGTTGCCAAGGAGTGGTTCACCAAATTCATTCCCGTCCAAAAGGCCATTCTTCAGGAGAGAGCCTTCCCTGGCAAGCCAACTAGGAGTCATCAGAAACCCCAGAAGAAAGGCAGGGAGAAGAAAGGAGCCAACAAAAGTTGCTGACTTATTGGCAGGGTTTTGATGGTAGTGCCGGTTCCCTTTCTTACTATTTCCAGTTGGGATTTTAAAAATTCAAGTTTCCACTTAGCTTGCATCAATCTTTGAGTTTTTTCATCAAAAATGGACATATTTTAGATCTCCAACATAAAACCAAAGTCAATTACAGTTGGGTGAAGAGAACATCCCTAATCATTGTACCAGGCAATGCAAAACTATGGCCCTCACTGGCTCCATGATTAGCTTCCACAACAGAAGCCAATCATGTGAGCAGCATTTAAGCCAGTCCATATATGTAAATTCCAACTGCTAATACTTCTGCTAATGGTGGTGGTGGTGGAGGAGGAGGAGGAGGAGGTGATGGTGGATGAGGAAATAATAGCAGGGCAATCCATTATCACCCTAGTCAAGAATTTGTTTTTTCCCAAATATAATATCCTGATATCTCTTATCAGTGACATCTTTTTAGGTTACCAAAAAATAACTAATGAACAGTAGATTCAAGAGAGTCAGAAATGAAAAAAATCTCCATGCAATCTATGGTCAGCTCATGGTAGACTCCAATACCACACGCTGTACTGATGGATACTACTTCAACCTGGAGCTCTTTAGGTTGGTTGGGCTATAGTTTTGACCACCATTTTGGATAGTATTATTGAGTTATTGTCTAATACATCTGGAAAATAACAGATTCGTAAGGGCTACACTTAGATGTTTTTTTTATAAAAACGTAGAGGAAAGAGATTAGATAAATTTGTAATGGAAAATAGGTCTACTAGGTTTGCTATCGCCCTCCCAACCAAACTCCAGAGGCAGACTGCTATCTGGAAAATGAAATTAAACAGGCCTCAAAAAGCAATAAATTAGTCATAATGGGGGACTTCAACTATCCCCGAATAGATTGGCTAAATTCTTGTTCTACGCATGAAAGAGAGACAAGGTTCCTCGACATGCTAGCTGATTATTCCCTTGAGCAGATGGTCATGGAACCAACCAGGGGAAAGGGGATCCTGGACAAGATCTCGTTCAAGATGTCCTTGTAACTGAGCCCATAGGTACCAGTGACCACAACACAATAACCTTCAACTTCAGTTTGGATAGCAAACTGTCAGTGAAAACTAACACAGAGACCTTAAATTTTCACAAAGGGAATTTCACCAAAATGAGAAAAATAGTAAAGAACAAACTAAAAGGAACAGTAAAAAAATCAAATCCCTCCAGAATGCTTGGAAACTGTTTAAAAATACTTTAAAACAAGCCGAACTAAAATGCATTCCTAAAATAAGAAAGAGGCCGGGAAAGTCCAAGAGGACATCAGTATGGCTTACAAATGAAGTAAAAGATGTGATTGGAAAGAAGAAAAACTCATTTAAGAAATGGAAGGCTCTTCCTACTGAGGAGAACAGAAAGGAACACAAGCTCTGGCAAACTAAATGCAAAGCAACCGTCAGGAAAGCCAAGAGAGATTTTGAGGCACATATAGCTAAGAATATTAAAAAAATAGCAAAAACTTCTTTAAGTACATCAGAAGTAGAAACCCAACTAGAAAAGCAGTTGGGCCACTTGACGAAAATGGTAAGAAAGGGACAATAAGTGAAGACAAGGAGATTGCTGAGCGGCTAAACGACTTCTTTGCCTCTGTTTTCACACAGGAGGACAGACAACATATGCCTGCAGCTGAGTCAGTTTTTTCAGGGAGGGAATTAAATGAATTAAACCAGATAGAGATAAACAAGGAAGATGTTCTCACATGCCTTACTAAACTAAATGTCAACAAATCACCAGGGCCAGATGGCATCTACCCCAGAGTTCTTAAGGAACTCAAGTGTGAAACTGCTGAAATTCTAGCCAAAATATATAACCTTTCTCTAAGATCAGGCACTGTACCCGAGGACTGGAGGGAGGCAAATGTAACTCCGATCTTCAAGAAAGGATCCAGGGGTGATCCAGGAAATTATAGGCCAGTTAGTCTAACCTCAGTTCCAGGCAAAGTGATGGAAACCATTATTAAAGAAAAAATTACTAAGCACATAGAAGAACAGGCATTGCTGAAGGAAAATCAACATGGTTTCTGCGAAGGCAAATCATGTCTTACTAACTTGATAGAATTCTTTGAGGGTGTAAATAAACACATAGATAAAGGGGACCCAGTCGATATTGTTTACCTTGACTTTCAAAAGGCTTTTGACAAAGTCCCTCACCAAAGGCTCCTAAATAAGCTCTTCAGCCATGGAATCAGGGGACAGGTCTTGTCCTGGATTGGAACCTGGCTAAACTGTAGGAAACAAAGGGTGGTAATAAACGGACATTTCTCTGGGTGGAAAGAGGTGAGAAGTGGCATACCCCAAGGTTCAGTTTTGGGTCCGTTACTTTTTAATTTATTCATTAATGACCTGGATGTAGGAGTGAATTTTGAGGTAGCAAAGTTTGCAGACGACACTAAATTGTTCAGGGTAGTTAAAAATGAAACTGATTGTAAAGAGCTCCAGAAAGATCTCTTGAAATTGAGTGAATGGGCAACAAAGTGGCAAATGCATTTTAACCTAAACAAGTGTAAAGTCATGCACATCGGGGCAAAGAACCCCAACTACACCTACCAATTGATGGGGTCAAAGCTTTCCGAGACAAACCAGGAAAGGGATCTTGGGGTTTTGGTGGACAGCTCAATGAAGATGTGAACCCAGTGCGCTGCAGCAGTGAAAAAAGCAAATTCTATGCTTGGCATGATCAGGAAGGGAATCGAAAATAGGTCGGCAAATGTTGTATTGCCTCTCTACAAATCTATGGTAAGGCCACATTTGGAGTACTGTGTACAATTCTGGTCTCCGCACCTTAAGAAGGATATAATGGAACTGGAAAAGGTACAAAAGAAGGGCGACAAAAATGATCCAAGGGATGGAGCAGCTCCCTTATGAAATCAGGTTGCAACGCCTTGGTCTTTTCAGCCTTGAAAGATGGCGTTTAAGAGGTGACTTGATCGAAGTGTATAAAATCATGCATGGGATAGAAAAGGTGAATAAAGAAAAATATTTTCTCTGTCACACAACACTAGGACCAGGGGCACTCCCTAAAGCTCCAAGGTAGGAAAGTTAGGACTAATAAAGGGAAATATTTCTTCACCCAGAGGGTCATTGGGTTATGGAACTCACTTCCAGAGGAGGTTGTGACAGCTGTCAGCCTGGACAGCTTCAAGGCAGGATTAGACAGATTCATGGATACCAAGGGAATCAGTAGCTACTGAAATGGACATCCAAGTGCCACCTCTGTGTTGATGGAGGCAGGCAGGATTTTCCCGGGTACTGGTTGTGGGGGTCAGGAGCAGGTGAGGGTTCTGCCCTCCTTTCTGCTAGAGATCCCTGTGTACAACTAGTGGGCCACTGTGTGACACAGAATGCTGGACTAGATGGGCTGAGGCCCGATTCAGCATGGCTCTTCTTATGTTCTTATGTTCTTATGTAATTCTTTGCCATGATAATCAAGTAGGGCTTCTCAGTCTTTGGTCCTTCAGCTAGTTTTGGCCTTCAACAGCAGAATTCCTGACCATTTGATATGTTGATTGGGATTCCTCTCTTTCAGAAGAGAGAAAGATTGAAAACTGAATTAAAGGAGCTTCCAAGTGCACATCTCCAAAGATCAAAGGGCAGCATTTGATAACACTGGTCATAGGCTTTCCATTAACCACTTATTGGCCATGATAAAACAGGATGCTGGACAAGAGGAACCATTAATCTGAATTATAGAATCATACAGTAATGGAGTTGGCAGAGACCACAGGGATAATCTAGGCCAGTGTTTCTCAAACTGTGCTCCTCCAGCTGTTTTGGACTTCAGCTCCCAGAAATCCCAGCTAGTTTACCAGCTGTTAGGAATTGTGGGAACTGAAGTCCAAAACATCTGGAGGAGTACAGTTTAAGAAGTTATTATCTAGGCCAACCCCTTTCCATGCAGGAAAATAATAATCATCATCTTTATTTATATCCTGCCACCATCTCTCCAAAGGGGACTCGGGGCGGCTAACATGAGGCCAAGCCCAAGAATTACAATACAGCAAAGTAAAATACAGTAAACAGATAATAAACATCAAAGTAAAATGCAAACAATAACAAATATACAATAAACAAACGAAAATAAAATAATGGGGGAATAAAACCACAGTGGGTGAGCCAAATGCACAGGATAAAATTGCTAAGAAAAACACAATCAAAGCACTCCAGACAGATGGCCATCCAGCCTCTGTTTAAAAACTTTCAAAGAAGGGGCTTCCAACATACTGAGACAGAGTGTTCCACTATTGAACAATTCTTACAGTCAGGAAGGTGTTTCTAATGTTCAGGTGTAACATTAATCTGAGCTCGTTTTATCTTCCTTTATTGTTGAAGACTCCAACAAATCTTTCTTCTAGTCATGTTGCACTGGCATGTTTGCCATGATCATCTCACTAAAGTAAATGAGATTATGAAGAGCATAGTAAATATGTTATTATGCATTGCTATATTCAGGAACAGGAAGGGGTGTTTTAAGGGAGTCATGCGTCACTACTACAGCTTCTTTCAAGGTCAGGAAGCAGAAGTGTAGAGACAGAGAGAGAAATAAATCATCAGGCTGGTTTAGCTGATAATTTTACTGCATTTTTTTCTTGGTGGGGAAAGGCACAGGATAAAGAGTTTATGGGCCTGTGAACTCCATAAATATAAGCAAAGTCCAAGAATAATTAAAATGAACAGACATAAACCAACATTGAATTATCAAGTAATCAATCATCTAAGTGATAGAGATATGCCAGTTGCAGGAGGGGTGACGTCAATGTTTGTCAAAACTGTGATTTAAACCATGGATACCAACATTGCCAGATTACATTTCATCTCAGTTGATGGCACCTTGTTCTTGCAAACAGCAGATACAGTGAAAAACCTATTTCTGGGTCAAACTATTTCAGAATATATGTTAGGGAAATGAAAAATTGCATTCTCCTCTAAACAAAAAAAAGGAAACAAAAAGAGTTAATACAAAACTAGTCACTTCAGAGAGGGTGAGGTGGGAACTTTTTGAAGTGGAGAGAAAATTTTAAGGTGTGAGTAGGAGAAATATTCAGGTATGTGAACTCCATCAGCCGTTTGAAGTGGCACATGTGATTCATCTATCATTTGTAAAAACCAACATTACCATTTGGGAAGCCATGGATTTTTTGGGGGGGACGGGGGGGGACTCCCATCCATAACACAGATCAGTTCTAATAATGCCTTTACATTTTAAAAGGAAGGCTCATCAGAATGTTCAATTCAAGCAAATTTTGTTGACTTCTGTGCTGTGTTTAACACATCCTGCACCATCCAGATCTGTTCAACTCCATCAGACCCAACAATATGGGATGAAGTTAATGAGACTGTAATGTTAAGTAAACATCTGTAAAACACCATGTTGTGTGATTCATAACATTCAACTTTGCACCCAGACCACAATTTTGCAATAAGCCCACAGATATTATCACTCCAGTGGGAACCTTGTTTAAAAAAACTTTTGTGGTGATCCTGTAAAAACCATAAGCATGAAATAAAAAGGAGGGCGTATATATCAACATTGGTGTTTTAGCAAAGTATGACAACTTGAATGTTTATAGTATGATTACACTGCCACCTTATGGACTAACAGAATATAGGTTTGATACAGGTTAACCTGTTAGGAATTGTGGGAGTTGAAGTCCAAAACACCTGGAGGGTGATACAGGTTAACCCAGTCATGGACAAACTTTAGCTCTCCAGGTGTTTTGGACTTCAGCTCCCACAATTCCTAACAGCTTACCGACTGTTACGAATTGTGAGAGTTGAAGTCCAAAACACTTAGAGGGCTGAAGTTTACCCATGCCTGGGTTCACCAACTCTTTTTATATTTATATATATATATATATATATATGATTTTTATTGGCTAAAATACATCGACTAACAAGAATAAAAAACATATATCAGTCATTCCACGCAACATAGTGATGGGAGAGGGTTTGGGAAAGAGGGAAGGGGGGTGACAATGGGTAGCAATTGACAATACCAACCAGCCAAAGCACGTCTGGAAGAGAAAGGGGAAAAAAACCAAAAAAAAAAAAAGATAACACACAGAAAGAACAAAACAGCACCATATATCTAAAACAACATACAGGTTAACTTCACCTCAATAATGGTAATGAGCCATAATAATTATAATTGGGCTCATGCTTTGGTCCGACTTATAAATCTTATAAATCTAAATCCAGAAGCCTCTTAAGTCCTCCTTTTTCTTTGTTTTAACATAAACTATGAAGGGTTTCCATGACTCTGCAAACTGTTTGGTAGAGCCTCTTCTCAAAAGGACTGTCAGCTTATCCATTTCTGCAGTGTCAAGGAGTTTATAGATAATTTCGTCCATGTCCGGTATTGTGTTCTGTCTCCAGTGCTTGGCCCAGATGATCCTAGCTGCCGTCATAATGTGGGTGAGAAGTCTTTCTGTGTCTTTACCCATTTTTTCTGAATCTATAATATTTAACAAAAACAACTCTGGCTTGAATTCAATTTTCATTTGCAAGACCTCTTCTGTCCATATATGCACCCTTTTCCAATATTTCACGGCCTCCCCACAATACCACCATTGGTGATAGAATGTTCCTCTATTTAGCTGGCATTTCCAGCATCGGTCCTCGCCTGTCTTATATATATTGTGTAATTGGGCCAGGGTAATATACCATCTGTAAACTAGTTTCAGGAGGTTCTCTCTCAGAGAGTACGCACAAGTAAATTTTATATTGTTCCTCCATGCTTTTTCCCAGGATTGCTGTGGGATTCTATAGCCTAAATTGGTTCTCCACTTTTCTATATAGTCTTTTATTGGCTTCTTCTCGTGTTTTTTTTGTTAGAAGTAGTTTGTATAGCTTACTAATTCTCTTACTCTCTGAAAGTAATATTATTTTCGCTCCTTCAGTTAGTCTCTCTTCCTAGCCTATCTCTCTATCCTTCAGAAATCTAGCCTTTAATTGGTTGTATTGGAACCAGTTTATTTTATGTTCCCTTAGTTCTTCTTGGGATTTCAAATTATAGGTACTGTTCTCCTTTTTAAGTATTTCCTTGTAGGTTGGCCAGGTCTCTCTTCCTGTTTTATATAGTGCAAATGCCTCTACCGGTGATGCCCAGAGCGGGAGCTTTTTACACATCGTTTCTTTATGTTTTGCCCAGACCTTCATTAGAGGGGCTTTTAGAACATGGTTTATAAAGTCCCTGTCCTGTTTTAACTTATCATAGAATAAGTAGGCGTGCCATCCAGCTTTATTCTCCCAACCTTCGGCCGCTAATAGCTCTTTGTCTTTTACTTCAATCCACTCTTTCAGATGTTCTATACAATTTGCTTCGTAATATATCTGTAAATCTGGAAGGCCAAAGCCCCCATTTTGTGGGGGCTCATGAAGATACTTTAATCTAATTCTAGGCTTTTTCCCTCTCCAGATAAATGCTGACAGATCTGACTGCCACCTTTTTATTAAGGTTTGATTTTTCAAGATTGGCAGCATTTGGAATAGAAAGTTAAGTTTAGGGAAGACTTTCATTTTAACCGTGGAAATCCTTCCCAGCAATGAAAGGTCTAATTTTTTCCATTTGTCCAAATCTTCTTTAATCGTTCTCCATGTTTTTTCATAATTATTTTTGGTCAATTGGCAATTTTTAGCTGTAATATTTATTCCTAAGTATCTTATCTGTTTTATAATAGGGATGCCGAATTTCTTTTCCAGTTCTTGCGCTTCTATATGTTCTATACTTTGACTAACAATTGAGATTTCTTTTTGTTTAATTTGAAGCCAGATACTTCCCCAAAATTTCCAATTTTTTCAATCCATTTGTACATATTTTCTGAGGGGTTTGCAATTACGCATGCCAAATCGTCCGCAAATGCGAATATCTTATATTGTCTGTTCCTAATTGTCAAGCCTTTTACCTCCCTATCCTTGTCTATGTCTTTTAGTAATAGCTCGAGAACAAAGTTAAATATTAAGGGTGAGAGGGGGCATCCCTGTCTCGTACCTCTATTAATTGGTATTTTCTTTGATTTTTGTCCATTGACTAGCACGTATGCTTGTTGGGACTTATATATTGCCTTTATCGCTAAAGTAAAGTTATAACCAATATCTATTTCCGCTAGGAGACTTTCTATTATTTTCCAGTTAATCCGGTCGAACACCTTCTCGGCGTCGAGGAAGGCCAGTGCTGTTTTCTCACCAACATTTTTGTCTAAAAATTCTATTATATTAATTATTGATCTAATATTTTTCCTCATGTATCTCTTTGGGAGAAAGCCTGTTTGCTTTGGTGATATCCACTTGTTTAGAAATTCTTTTAGCCTGGTGGCTAAAATATTTGCATATATTTTATAGTCCAAGTTCAATAGCGCTATTGGTCTATAATTTTGGATGAGGTCTGGGTCTTTCCCCTCCTTGTGTATCACCACAATCTCCGCCTCCTTCCAGCTTTCTGGCATATCGCCTCTTATTAGTATTTCATTCATCAGTTTTTTTTAGGTATGGTGTTAATTCTTCCTTCATACTTTTATAATAAATGTCAGTAAATCCATCCGGGCCTGGGGATTTCCCTGGTTTTAAATTGTCTATTGCTTTGTGTATTTCTTTTTCTGTTATGTTCCCATTTAACAACTCTCTTTGTGGTTCCGTTATATGTGGGAGTTTTTGTTTGTTCAAATATTCTTGAATTTGGGCCCTATTTATAGTGTCCTCCTGGTAGAGCTCTTGATAATATCCGGCAAATTCCTCTAGTATTTCCTTGTCCTTTAGGTATATCTTGTCCTCTTTTCTAATTTTGGAAATCATATTTTTCTGTTTTTCTCTTTTAAGTTGGTAGGCCAGCCATTTACCTGCTTTATTTGCACTTTCGAAATTTCTTTGTTTTAAAATTTTTAATTTCTTTTCTATTTCCTTTGTTGTTAGCATCTTTATATTGTTTTTTGTTATTTTAATTTTTGTGTCTGTCTTCTTATCATTGGGATTGCTTTTTATTCTTTTTTCTAGTATCGAGAGTTCTTTTTGTGCTTTATCTAGTTCTAATTTTAATTGTTTTCTTTTTTAAAATATTTTTTAGTTTTTATTGAGTATAAAAAAGAAATACAATACGAAGTTCGGAGGGAATACAAAAGCAGGCCTAGAACGAGACTGATAAAGACATAGAATAGATATAGGAGAAATAAGAAGAAATGATCCTAAGGTTCATGGACCGGTGTGGGCCATGACGAAACGGCGGGTAGAGGTAGGGGGAGGGAAAGAGAGGGGGAAACATAGGGGAGGAGAAGGGGGTGGAAAAGTTAGGGTAGAATGGTGGGGGGGCATAAGGGATAGAGGGGGGGCAAGGAGAAAGTCCCCTGCCCTAAGCTAGTGAAGATTAAGAAAGATAAAGTACAGAAAGAAATTTAAAAAGAGAGATTATTGACTTCACATCTCCTAGTTTACATTTCATAACAAAAAACAAAAAGAGTTTTTCTGGATTTCTTGGTATCTATGATCGAAAATTAAAGTCTTAGTCCTTTCAGATTGATGTTATCTTTCTCCTTGATGAAATCTACGAATGGTTTCCAGGTTGCCTCAAAAGGTTTGCTGGAGTTATTTCTTAATTGTTTTCTTTTATAACTAGCCTGCGCTATGAAATTACCCCTCATTACGGCTTTACCTGCCTCCCATATTGTAAATGGGTCTATCTCTGGCTGATCGTTTAATTGGAAATAATCCTTGATTATAGCTTTATTCTTTTGTATGTCGACTTCTGATCTTAGGAGCGAATCATTCAATCTCCATTTAAACTGCCTCTGGCCCCATTTTATGGTTATTCCCACTGGCGAGTGATCTGAGTGGATTCTGTCAAATATTTTAGCCTTTGATATCTTACTAGCTATACTTTTAGATGTCAGGATCATATCTATTCTCGTCCAGTTTTTCCTTCTTCCTGAGTAAAATGTAAAGTCTTCAACTTTCTCGTTTTGCTCTCGCCATATGTCTAATAAATCATTATCTTTTAATAATTTAAAGAAGGTATTAGGTAATTTGTTCTTGGCTCCTTGTTTTCTGGGTTTCTGAATTTTTTTGTCAATTTTTGGGTTACATACCCCATTAAAATCCCCCATTACTATACACTCATCCCACTCGATTGCTGCTATTTTCTCGTTCAAATCTTCAAAAAACTTAACTTTGGAATTATTTGGTGCATATATACAGACAAATAAAACTTTCTTATCTCTTACACAACCCATCACTGCTATAGTTCTTCCCTCCCCATCTCTAAACTTCAGTTCCGGATTCAAACCAGGATTTATGTACAGTGCTACTCCTCTTTGTTTTTTCCCCCATAGCTGATGTAAATAATAAACCCAACTTT